>QWZN01000100.1:0-147781 GCA_003693225.1 Venturia aucupariae
TATAACTATATACTATCCCTATACTATAACTACCATATTATATTAGGTAAAGTTAGTAGGTAGGAATATCCCTAGCCTAAGAGTAGTACCTAACCTCTATCTATATATATTACTATATAGGATAATATTATCCAAATATATATATATACTAGTTATAGAGTATTCGGAGTAGAAAAAAGCCTTATATATACGTATAATAGCTATATATATCTCTTTTTGTCTATTATAGCGATAAAATCAAAAAGGTAAGTAAGAGGAAAGTTAGAAAATAGTATAAATAGTATATATAGGAGACACCGTTAACCCCGAAAAATAGCTACCCTAGTACGCCAACTTATTATAAAGTTATTGTAAAGTAGGATCGCCCTTAGTAGGGCGAGTCTTGGCCGTATTCAAACTCAACTCGATTTTTTCGAATCCGTCCTCTTTCACTCAAAAACCACAATAACGGGAGCCAAGTAAGTAAAACGAGTTTGCTACATGGACAGCAACAGGGATATGGATATAAAGGCTAATCTGATCTACAAAAAGCCGAAATAATTCAAGCGGATCATCATCCTTCAGAGTACATTAATTAAAAATAATTTCCGATTCAGAACAAAGATAGACCTTTTGATCCACATCCCCTCCGACATCAAAACTACCCATCACACCATCTGTCTCCCATCCTTCCCCGAACTCCGTAGGTGTCTTCCACACACACTAACATAAACACAACCACACGGTCCGTTCCAATCCTCACTCCTACTTAGTACCAACCACCCACTACACCGCCACCTCTCCTCACAGAATTGCTCATGCTGATTCTGCATGAGATCTTTCCTCACCAATCATACATGACATGACATGACATCGCCCACCGCTCCAAGTACATATACGTATCCGTCTAGACACCCAACCGACATCATCACATTGCCATCACGTCCCCGTCGTGCCAGTAGTGCACATGGAACGTGTGCAGAAACACAGAAGATATCCGTCTTTACTGATTTTGAGTCGATACTAGGAGATACGGCGACGGTGAGGGTGAGGGCGACGGTGAGGGACGAGGATACATATTAACCTGTCGTCGCGGTAGAAGAACAGATCGATGAACAGTCGCAGTCGCAGTCGCAGTCGCAAAAACCTCAAACCCCCCAAAAAAATCATTCACCTCCTCACCATCCCAGTACCGTGCGCTCGCCGATGGAATTTGCAAAAAACCAAAAGAGTAGAACATTCATACCAGGAACCCAAGTCTTCTTCCCCCGTAGATCGAATCCAGCGCTTCTACAACATACAAACTAGAATAGGAAACCGAGCACTCACAATATCTATCCAGATATCTCTCAGAAACGAGGGTACATATTTCTTTCCATCATCGTCGTCGTCGGTTCGGATATATCGATCGCCGCCGTCGTGGTGGGAATGTTGGCAGCCGGTCAGTGTAGTCGCCCTGTTTCCCTTGAGTGGGTTGGGTTGGGTTGGGGTAGTAAGTAGCCTCGTAGTTATAGAGTCGAGTGGGTTTCGATAAAGGAGTTCAACGGACTAGATATGAGATGGATGGGTCAAAGATGGTACAAGGCCGACTCAGACTACGCATATACTGAGCCATACCGAGGAGGACAACAGCATACATGATTGATTAATAGCTAACTGGCTGTCGAAATACCCATCTGCCCAGATGTTTTTCGGATTTTTTTGCGCCCGGAGACAGGTTTGGATGGTTTATGTTTGGAAGAGGTGGATGGAGGGAGTCGTTGATGTGTTTGGATGGATTGCCGTTCAGACTACCTGACGGGCCTCTCTGTTGCACGAGGGTGAAGCTACAAACCAACGTTTTATAGGTGGTGTGGAGGGTACGGTCAGTCCAGTCTGCTCCTTCTACACCATGTCCAACCTTTCACCGTGCTGATGTTCGCATTTAACGATGTTTGTGGACAATTTAGTGTACTTGTACGTGAGACGTGCATCCGATGGCAATAATCGTAGTAGAGAAAGAGGATTCGAGAAGCCACTGCATCATTCAAAGAAGCCGCTAGTCTTACAATATATGAAATTACCGTCCCTCCAGTAAGTGTATCCCAGGTCCCGGCCACACGTATCTCATGACGGATCACCCCAGGTTGTGTCATGTTGTGTTGCAAGTAATCCCATTATGCCCGCCGTGCCCACTGCCCAGCAACTATCGAAAAGTATATGATGAAAGTAGCACTCATGCGTGTGCGCGGGCCAATATCGCGAATGTAGCAGTGGACAGTCTACTCGTCGTCCTCATCGTCATCAGCAGCGCCCTTGTTCTGGCAGAATGTTAGTATCATAGGCTAGGGATGGTAGCTGAGTAAGCTTACGGCGTATTCTTCCTTCTCCCTCTCATACCGCTCCTTATCCTCTTTAGCCTTCTTGTCGTAGGGCTCCTTATCCTTCGCTGTCAACTCCTTCCACTTCTCTCCAAGAGCTTTCCCGACCTCGCCTTGAAGTTGTCAGCATCGACTTCCGTGTAGGACGGATGGACGACCAGTAACATACCGAACTTGATACCGGGGTTTTCCTCACGAACTTTGTCGCGGTTGTCGTTGGCGAAGAACATGTAGGCCGAGAGACCTCTCTTTGGCGCGTTTGGATCTATAGGGTGTTAACTTTGACAAGTAAAGGAAGAACGTTGTATAATTGCTTACCCTTCTTGCGCTTACCCTCGACCTTGGACTTGGCCTTGCGGGTTTTCACTTCTTTTGGCATACTTTCTATTGAGACAGTCAGCAACGAGTTTAAGAGTTTGAGAGTTCAAGAGGGGCTTGGGAGAAGTGGTTGTATAGTAGAGGTGATGGAAGAGTGAGTACTGGTACTAGGCGTAAAGTGATAGTGTCACGCAACTTTGACGTGAAATAACAACGAAAACCACTCGTGACAATGACAATGAGCATAGCGATGAGGCAAGATTGAAAGCGCAAGATGGTGGCGGTGTTGGGAGTGAAGACGCGCAGTGAGTGAGCGCGACAAGGCCGCGTTGAGTGACTGAGAGCCAAACAAACGGCCGGTCGCAGCACATCACCAGTTCTGGGCTCAATTGTGAGGGGATAAACTCACCAAAGTGATGCGACCGTGATTTGATTGTATAGAAGTTGATGCGACTGTTGCGTTGAAAGTTAGCTATAATGCGCGCAGCGAAAGGCTGAAAGGTTATTTGTATGAGAGGCGCGACGACGACGACTTCAAAAAACACGAAGTTGAAGGAAGATCTGGAAAACAGAAGCAGGAATCAGGGAAACAAGGACAAAGACGCGCGGAAATTCGGGAAAAAAACGCGTCTTCGTGGTAGTGGTGGTGTTGGTGAGTTGGGTATGGAGGTAGACTTACAGTAGCAGAGGTGGATTGGTAGTAGAAGCTCTCTCACTGTGAGTTTGTTAGGAGGATTTGGGTGAGGGAAAGAGTAGAGAGGCAGGAGGGAAAGACTGTGAGCGGGCGCTGCTGCCCAGTGCCCACAGATTGGAGCCAGCACGGTCCGAGCTTCGGCGCTAGTGGGTAACATACCTCCAGTCCTGACGTACTTTGCTGAAAGTGGGCTTATCTGTCACGTGAAGCTGGATAGTCAGGTCGCGTCGATAAAATACGGCTTACCAAGGTTCCGACGGTACGTGGCCCCGGTAGTCGGTAGGTAGTTCAGTACCATAGCTCGGTCTCGGTCGGTACATACTCCTGTCACTATGATATGATACATCAAATCAGCCTCTCCTGTCACTATGTCGATATGATACCCAAAGCTGTGACTGGACGGGTAAGGAGAGGGTGAAGAAGCTGTGACTGGACGGGTAAGAAGAACACCTCCGTCCCAACCTAAGCTGAAGCAAGATGACCAATGGAACATGGGACTGTCCACATGTGATCCTCATTACGTGCAGGTGCGAATGAATCGTCAACCAGACTCTGCCGTCGCCGTCTCCTGTGCTTGCGAGGCAGAGGAAGCAAGCAACGCAAAGGGGTTTCGGCTTGGGCAGGGGGATGGTACTCTGTTAGCCTACCTTGGTTGCAGCCAGCCCATCACAAGCACAGGCACCAATATTGACTTTTACTACTCCCGACCTGGAACTTCACAGTAGAACTCCCCTGATCCCAACGCCTGCATCGCTTCATTACCCATTCAATGTTTACGACCTCCTTTTCGGCGCGCCAAGAGATACGGGCACGTGATCCAAGTCACCAGGCCATTCTGGAGAGACTCTAGTAGCAAATTCTCATCAATCGCCATCAAAACTCGTGCAGTAATGTCATCGAAGCTGGTGACCAACCTTGAGCAGAAACACCTGCTGCTCACTTTCGACGCGTTCAGCACGCTGTACGCGCCGCGAACCTCTATCAGCCGATCGTATGCAAGGATCGCGAAAAAACATGGCATCCATAACGTGAATGAGAAAGAGCTTGCTGTCTCATTCAAGAAAGGTACTGTGTGTGATGGGACATCTATGAGCGATACTAAATAACTTCAGCTTTCACGTCAGCGTCGAAGCAGTTTCCCAACTATGGCAAGTTTGTAGGTACTTGGCCTCCAATACTACCATCTTGCCACTGATGAGGTCGACTAATTCTTTGTCCATGCAGTCAGGATTGAAGCTTCACGAGTGGTGGACTTATGTATGACTGCTGTCGAACCACCGCGACAATGACAAGTCATAACAGTAATTCAGGTTATTCGCGATTCTTTCGCGCCAGTCACATCAACACCAGTCCCCGATGCCATGATCCGCAGCTTGATGAGGGAATTCAGCTGCAAAGATGGCTACTCGCTCTTCAAAGACGTACTCCCTTTCTTCCAACATCCAAAGGTCAAGAATGGTAGTTCCCCTCCAACCCTGGAATGGCCATGGATGTCCACAACCGTGGGCGTCATCACCAATTCCGACTTTCGAGTTGGAGGCATCCTGCAATCACTTGGGCTAAAGATGCCCCATGTGCGAAATGGAAGGTTGGTGGTCTACAAAAACCCCGATATCAGCTTTGTGACAACGAGTTATATCACCGGTGTGGAGAAACCGAATGCGAAAATCTTCGAGGCAGCACAAAACGCATTTCATCAACTTGGCTCGTCCTCGGAGATTTCGGACAAAGATATCACGAGAGTTCATGTTGGGGACGATGTCGAGAAGGATGCTATTGGGGCCTTGGGCGCTGGCTGGACACCCATTCTTCTTGATAGAGTGGGCAAGTTTAGAAATGAGAAACAAGGACATGAACAGGAGGACTTGACTATTTCCGTCACTCACCCCGTCACCCATGAGGAGAAGGAAATCAATGTGATCAAGGATTTGAGGAACCTGGTTTCGAAGTTGTCGTCAACCAGCCCTTGATCCAACCGCATCAGAGCCCGTCAACTCTTCGGCCCATAATCAAGAACAAGATAAACATAGTTTGGAATGTCAGTCTCGAGATCGATATCGGTACCTTTCAACTAGATCATTTCCAGATTGACGAAACCTAAATCATCCCCGTCTCGAACGAGTGGAAACCGGATTGGAGCTTAACTCTACATTTCACGCAGTAGATCAAAAAGCCTCTAAATTGAAAACACCACTTTAACCACACAACTTTTTCAAATCCCCCCAATAGATCTCCCCTCATCAATCACCCGTTCGTCTGACCGCCAACTAGACATATCAACCCCCCACCATCCACTTTTCACTCTTCCCGACTGCCTCGAAAATCATAGCGACGACAAAGCAGCCGACTAACAATGTCAAAGGAACTAACCACCCCTAAGTCTATCTCAGATAATCGCTCGTACAGACTGGCCTCCTACCATCGTCTTTGCAAATCTGCTGTCCACTGGTCCCAAAGAAGATGCGTTGCCGGACGAATACAGATTGTCTCATTCCGACCCTTCTTCAAACTCACCGTGTAAAGTCGATATTTGTGGTTCAGACACTGCATTTTTGCTATGATAGGGCTGGTGGTGAAGGGGTTTGGGTTTGGGTATTGCAACCCACATTTTCCCTGGGATTAGGTTCTGTGCTCCTGACCATCGTGGCATTGGCGCTGGATTCTCCCACTCGGAGCCAATCCTTCGCTAAGTATCGTTTTCGGTGAGGTGGAGTCGGGATACCATCTATCAGCCATGCATCTCCAAGTACCTCATATGTCCAAGCAAACAACACCTGTGACGAAGGTATGTAAGCTGTAATCCCGGCTTTCAGAAACGGTAAGCGATCAGTAGATCAAACATCACGTCTCTGGGATCTTGGCACATTTTGTATAGACCCACCCAGATGGTGCGTAGGTTGCGAAGCGTCGGGAAGGTGATATGCGCTTCGTTCAGAGAGAGAAGCCCATATTATCTCGCTTTTCCGAAGCAGATATTGGCAGGTGACAGAATGGTTCGGGTCGGGTCGATGAGACATTGCGATGTGGCGTTGCTTGATGAGAGAGAGAGCAAGAGCACGCAGGGAGCTGATTGGAAGAATCCAGAGGAGAACGTTTCCTGTGCATAGAAAGTTTATTGCCAGATAGCATGACGAGTTTCTGGACAAGCGTGACTTGCTGGATAACCTGCAGCCTCGTCTAGTGAGGATGGAAATATAAGCGCAGGAGAGCTAGGGAGAGACTCGATCAGGGAATTTGTTGGAGCACTTCAAGCGCTTTCTCCGGTTGTTATAACGTCATTCAGAATCTAGAGGGTCAGGTTGATTGTGGGTTCCGAAGTTCCAAGCCACACTCTGGCAGACTTTGCTTTCGAGACGATTCTGTTCATCGATTTTACTTGATTATTCCGCTCTTACTCGTTCGTTTGGTCTGTGCGGATGGCATTTACCCAGAGAGCAACATTGGCTGTGAAAGATGATTTTTGCACTCGTCGCAGTGTTCTCGAACAGAGCAATGAGCGTGTCACAAGTCGGGACGAACTTAAGAAGCAATTGGCCACCAACAAAAAGTGGTCAAGAGACTGTTTGGGGGTGACCTAGGTGTAAGACAGCGCCCGAAATGGAGGGCACTGTGCGAGTGGAATGTCAGAAAGCTGCAAGATAGATCTAGAGTAAAGTATTCGCCAGGCTGAATGCTGATGAGCCTGATGATTTGCAGGGTTTGTCTAGCCATGAGCACTCCATTTCAACTCGATCGGTGGTTACAAAGTGTCCTGGATTGGATAAAAATGGTACAATTAGAGCAATACGATTATGGTCAGTTGTACGATGGAGTACACAATGCGACGGTGTAGATTTCCGGGGAGTATAGCCTCCTGCAGAATGTGGCGGTGCCCAGGAGTGCGAGTATCAGCTACAGCGTGATATGCTCATTCCAGGACAATCATCTCGGATTCGTGGAGCTTCGTAACCTCCTCAGGCTGTCCTACTACTGGTTCCTCGATTGTGGACTCGTCTCGAAGGTTTTGAGGCATGGCCTCGCCGTGCATGATACCGTAAATCAGGGCCTCTAAGTGTAGTCAAAATCACAGTCTCACTGGGACACCAAGGGAGCAACACATACCTCCGATGAGATTGTATACACCTTGCCTGACCTCACGTATCACAAAAGGGACCTTCGCGCCGAAAAAAAGACATATTTCGTCACCAACCCTAGCCGCCGAGGGCACCCATCCGAGCCGTTCATCGCTGGCCAAGATGAGGACGTGACCATGCTTGAGTGCGAGCCCATTCCACGTGCTAGATGGCGCATGCGTGACGTTCGGCAATGTTCTATTTGGCAGCTTCATATGGAAATGCTGTTTTGGCAGTAGACGGGTACATGTGTTCCAATCGCCTTGGCGTAGCATTTTGTAGGCTTCGGAATATGGCAAATTACTAGCAGGGTACCTTTTGTCTTTTTTCCCATCATTCACCCATCTTTGAACTACATCAGGACCTTGAACAGTGAAAGTGTCCGCTTGGAAGACGGTAGAAGCAAACTCGGCGAAGCAGGTGATATAGGCAATGCGGGACAAGCGTATACCCAGTATCGAAATGCTTCGTCGGTTCGGGAACGATACAACAGGGTGCTGTGCATTTCCAGTAGCTCGTATCATGTTGCTCATGCCTAAAGTGACCATCTTTGCTTTGTGTCGCCAATCTGGGACCCAGCTTGGGAGCGGAGCAGGATTAGAAGGGGTTTGATGATCGTTGGATGTCTGAACAAAGTATAACAAGCTCAAGGCCTCCAAATCCCCAGATCCTAAAATAGCGGTCGCGACATCAGTGTAAAGTTCCTCCACAGATACAGAGTAATCAGCTTGCAGCATGGAAAGAGGCTTGGGACTGAGATCGAGGAAGGCATACACTTTATCTCTGGCATCGGTAGCTTCGGAATGCCTGAGATTGTGTAGCAAAAGGCCAAACTGGACGACCTTGGATGCTGTAGGCTTGAGTGATCTCGAGTTTGTGTTGCGTGAACCCCAACGTCTTCGATGCTTGGAGTAGTGAATACAGTGTGATACACTTTGACATAATAACATCGCAGGTATCATCCCTTCCGCTTGGTACTGAGACTCTGGATCATTGAGCATATCCGTTCCACTTCGATCGAGGCGGGTTCTGATCGCATCAAATGCCGTCTGGAGTGTACCAAATTTAAGAGTATGTTTCCCACATACAACAAAAGCTTTACGGGCCATGACAACCTCCTGAATGACCCACGCTCGTCGGAACCAGGAACGTTGAGAAAGACGGCCAAGAGGCTCGATGCTTTTCTGGAAATCCGAGTGCTTCCCATCCGCCATCATCCGTAGAGATTGGAATGCAGGGCCAGCAAACCCATCATCGTTTCCCAGCCATATCAATACTTTTTCTGCCTGGCGATAGATGGTCGCCATTCTTTGCACCTGAAGACTGCGTTCTTCGACATTTGTTTGATCAATGCAAATGGAGTCCACCCATATTGAGCGAGAACGATCGGGTTGTCTGAAATGTAAAAGTGCATCTCGAAGATTTGGGGTGATTTGTATGAAGCCTTCACGCTCGTCTTGTTGACAGGAGATGGCGTATAAATTATCCAAGAATGGCCCATACTGATCTTGATGCCAGGCATACGAGATGGCCTCATACGGTATTTTGTCGCCATCGAAAGGCACCGTATCAATCTTGCATTTGAGACGGTCCTTGGGCTTGCCGGGGATCAGAGTCAAGATTCTGAAGTGAGTGCTTCCCACGGCCTCATACTCGAAGGTTGAGTTCGCCATGGTGAAGAGGTAGGTGCTTGGTCCTCCAGTTGCGAGGTTTGAGAGGACCTCACCGGCTTCATCCCGTCCGCTTTTCTGTGATGTGAGAGGGGTTGGAGGGCAAGTGTCCACCCGACTTGACGATGGAAAATGATGACTGGACATATCACGTTCCGCTTTCGGCTGAGTCTCAGTCTCGGATGACATTGATGCTGGGACCGCACTTTTCCTCCATGTAAACCATAACGACTAGATACAAGCCAAGCCGAGTGGCTGCAATCATGGGTACTCGTCATTCGTCCGACCTTGGGGATATCCCAGATATCCTCTCCGAAGATTATGCCACTCAACAAGACGCAAACGACCCTCTCAAACATTTACGGAATGAATTCAGTATACCGACCCGTGGAGATTTGAAACGAAAAAGATCAAAGGATGAATCAGATGCCTCAGGCGAGAACGGCCTTCCATCCACCTATCTCTGCGGCAATTCTCTCGGTCTACAACCAAAACGCACCCGGGAATACATCGACTCGTATCTTTCAACATGGAGCCAATTGGGAGTTTACGGACATTTCAAGCCTTTGGAAGACCAAGTTACCGAACCATGGATCAATATCGACGACCAGGCGAAGAATGCCATGTCAAAGATCGTGGGAGCATTACCAAGTGAAGTAGCAGTCATGCAGACGCTCACAGCAAATCTACATTTGCTCATGGCGAGTTTCTATCGGCCAACAAAGGAGAGATGGAAGATCATTATAGAAGGAAAGGCATTTCCAAGTGACCACGTATGAAAGGCCCTTACTCTACTACACTGCGTGTACTAACTTGTTGCTAAAAGTACGCCGTCTATTCCCAACTCGCCCACCACAATCTCTCCCCCAAGGACGCCCTTATCCTGATAGAGCCATCCAATTCCGAAACCCACAAATTCTCCACTCAACACATCCTCGACACAATCTCAAGACATGAAGAAACGACATCTCTCCTGCTGCTCCCAGGAATTCACTACTATACAGGCCAATACCTCGATATCAAGACCATAACTTCTTTCGCTCAATCAAAAGGCATAATAGTAGGCTGGGATCTTGCACATGCAGCGGGGAACGTACCAGTGCAGCTCCACGACTGGAACGTCGATTTCGCAGCCTGGTGTACCTACAAATATATCAACGCGGGGCCTGGCAGTATTGCAGGACTGTTTGTGCACGAAAGACATGGAAAGGTCGACACACCAGAAGGAGAAGAAAGCAAATATATACCACGGTTAAGTGGATGGTGGGGCTCCTCAAAATCAACTCGTTTCCAAATGGACAACAATTTCCTGCCCATCCCAGGAGCATCAGGTTGGCAGCTCTCCAATCCTTCTGTCTTCGACTGTACCAGCGTCCTGGCTTCTTTGAGTGTCTTCAACATGACAACCATGCAAGCGTTAAGAGAAAGAAGTCTAAAACTAACAGCCTACCTCGAATACCTGCTCGTGAACTGGACCCTAGAAGACCGACTTCGTTGCTACACTATCCTCACACCCTCAAACCCCGAAGAGCGAGGCGCACAACTGAGTGTGCGACTAGAAGAAGGATTACTGGTAACAGTCATGGAAGTCCTAGAAGAAGAAGGCGTGGTCCTCGACGAACGAAAGCCAGATGTTATAAGAGTGGCTCCTGCGCCTTTGTACAATACCTACGCAGATGTTTGGCGTTTCATGAGCGTCTTCGAGAAAGCGTTAAAGGCTGCCAAAGAGAAGAAGGCCACGTCAAGCAGCACGATCGTGAATGGAGCAGGTGGCACAATGGTCGACGGCCCAAGCAAGAAAGGAGGATGGAGCGAACTAACCTAAACCTTCCGAATCGTGTGCACTGGCTAAGATGCTTCGAAAAAGTACCTGGGCTTTAGGTAGAACAGCCCATAATTCAAGACCATTATTTTTTCCAATATACCAGCACTATGAGGCGGCCACAATTACGAGATGAAATCCTTTGTTTGTACATTTTGACAATTCATCTTGGTCGTGGATGACGGTGCAATGTATACATCCATAGCTAAACGAATTCGATACAACCCTTCCATCGAATAACTTGAAGGAATCATGGCTTCACAGCTGCTTGCAACTAGTATCACCATTATCCCTTCCTAAAACATGTAGACTCCCAGTACTTAAAAATACGCACACCGACGAATTGTAAATCGGCCATTTTCGACAAACTTAGCCTTAAACTATACTATCACCTCAACCTTGAAACCACGTCCTTGATCACAGGGGCTCGGAACGGAATGGACAGGTAGAGATGGTTCGTATCAACAAGTTTGGAAATCAAGGTAATATCTTGCGTTGCCAAAGCCATTCTGGCTGTGGACATGGAATACTAGGTGGCTCGTTTTAGTTTTCTTTGAAGTAAGAATAGTAGCGTCGGCGTCGTCACAAGGAGGAAGGACGACGAGTAGGTAGGGATAGAGATTTATCGGATATTTATATGAGAGGTACATTTGGGATAGGAAAAAGGTCTGCGAAGAAAGGTACCGAGTAAACGGGCAAGCATGGAGAAAAACAGAAATATCTACAAGAAAAAAGGTATACAAGAGAGAGCGATTGAAGAGGGGAGAAGTATTTGGAGAAAGAGTACTAGATGGGTAAGCGAAGATGAAAAAGTTATTAAGTACCCAGGAGTAGATAAATAGCGAAGTGGCACAGTAGGCCAAGTCTCAAAAGAGAATGAGTATTTAGACGAAGAGCAAGATTCATAATGGCAGCCAAACTCCATCCGATGCAATGCGAGGGAAAAACGAAAACCCCAACGCTCCACACAAAAGACAAGATTAAACCCAATGCTCAACCCGCCCCTACATAGCAAACCGAAACAAATTCCCCATGCTCACCCACTGCCGCCCATTCCTCGCCAAAAATTCTTTTACAACCTTCCTCACAGTCCCAAATCTAAGCCTGTTATACTCCGCCAGCAGTCTGAGCTCATCTTTCTTGTCGCCCTTCAAAACCCCTTCTCTGGCCATCGTCTCCACCTTCTCCCGAGCCCTATCAACATCGAACATACTCCCCAAAAACAGCAACTGATTATAAAGTGCCTTCTCCGTATACTCTTGTTGCATACGTCCCAAACACCCCATAGCAAGACCTTTAGGACCGAGACAACGGTGGCCATATACGCAGATTTGGCGGGTACGGTTACCGCATTGTGGATCGTCACAAATAAGCCAGTTGGCATAATATCTTGAGATGTGTTGACGGACTTGGGCTTCCAATTGTGCGACAACAGTAATAGTGGGGAGGAGCCGTTGACAAGCGACGTTGGGACATTGAAGACCGTCATTCGTGACGACGGCTTCTTGCCGTTCATCTTCTGTGCGAGTGGTCGGTGGGACGATACCGCGGAAGTCAAAGGAAGATTTACATGCGACACATCTCAGTTGCAGGGGCAATGCTTCTTTGAAGCGGATAGAGTCGGGAATTTGGGATTCGAGGGGTTGCAAGTCGTCTGCTCGGCTGGATGAAGTTTGAGAGACGGTGCTGACGCGGTATTTGCTCGTGTCGAGACCGAGGCAGTCAGCAAGTTGTGTAATGTTCGTTCCGCTGATGGGAGCGCAAAGACGTTCGACTGGCGGAAGAATCTGTTTGTGTAGGTAGTAGTCGATGTCAGGTTTCAACCCTGAATCGGGTTTGAGGATGTCTTCGAGAGGGTAGGCGTTCTTTGCTGCTGTCTCTGCTGAGCCGTTACTTTGGCCTGTAATGATGAAAGACATGACGTCTTTGGCTTTGATATTCTTTCCCTTTGCCATTTGACGAAGAGCGACCTGAACGGATGGCATTGAACCGCCATTGGGATATTCTTTTGGTGATTTACCAAGCTGAGTGAAGATTGTGTAGGCCTGCACTGGGACCTGATAATCGCGCATGCGAGTAGCGAGAGCTCGAAGATAATCGTGGATATTCTCAACAACGGCGTCGGGCTCGTCGCCAGAAAGCAGGAAGCCGAGGAGTTTGCTTGAGGCATTATTAGCAGTGTAAGTAATGGATAGCGGAACTCACTCACGATGATGTCTCCTTCGAGAGCGCACAGTATTCTCGCCGTCTCATATCAAGACCCTTGACTTCGAGCTTCTCAACAAACTTGCCATCAATTTCAACCATGTTGATAGCAGCATATTTTTTCTTAGCGTGCAACAAGATTCGACGGAAGACATTGTCGATGTCAATTTCTAGAAGTCGGTAGCGCTCATTGACAGCCTTCTTGAAGCTTCTTCCAATTGCAAGGGCTTCTTGAATATTGTCCTTGTTCGTGTTGATCATAACCGAATCAGTATCACCATAAATGACACGAAGTGAATCTTGTTCAGCCAGCTCCTTAGTGCTCTGCAAGATCTCACGACCCTTGTAGGTAGTGAGCATAGCCAGCGGTCGAGCATAGAACCGAGATTTTGTGTATCCCAAACAACCATACATAGAGTTGGCAGTGAGTTTGAGAGCGAGTTGCTTGATGTCGTACGTGACAAGCTGGTCTGGAGTGGCTGTTTTGTCCTTCATCAGCTTCTTGACTTCTCGTCGGCGATTCACAAGAGTCGCAATGAGCTTGGGGAGGATGCCCAAAGCCTGATCCCCTGGAACATCTGGAACCTGCTCGTCATCTTCCTTTATATTGGCGCGTTCCACCGTGGTAAAGCAAATGTTATACTCCTGGATGATCGATGGGTACAGACTGTTGAAGTCCATGACCAGGATGAATTTGTCGTAAAGACCCTTTTCAGGCTCAAAGACAAGACCACCCTTAAACTTGTCTTTCTTCTTTGCATCGACGCCTTCTTCGCCTTCGGCAGGCTCTTCTTCGATCTTCTGCTTTCCTTTGCCCCAAATCTTGTCTGGGCAGATGAACTTGTTGCGATGAAATTCGTGCAACAAAATGTACTCATTCCGTTCAGCTCGGGTTCCACTTAGTGTACGAGCCCATGAGTTGCCCGCGAGATTGGTGAGGACTTTTGTCAGAGGCAGCATTTGTGTCTTGATGGCGATGGCGGCGATGAAAAACGTGTCAGCTTCGCAATGCTGGACATAGTTCATCAGGCCTTCCCTCTCTAGCGCCCATGTCTTGAGAACAGCTTCATTGTCGAGTTCCAGCCGCACGTGGTTCTTTCCTAGGACCAATTCACACATCTCGTTCAAGCTCCATGACTGGCACTTCATCATGAGTGATTTACCCATGTCGTTGGCCAAATCGACGAGAAGTCGACCAGAGGCCAGCTGTCGTTCGGCAAAGAAACTGCCACCTCCGCGTCCAAAGTTCTTAGGCCAGTCGCTTCGTCGGACGCGGCCAATGCGATGCCAGCCAGGTGTATTCCGTTCTTTCATTCTGCTCAGGAGGATGCCAAAGTCGACGTCGTCGAGTTTGTGACCCAGGAGGACGTCTGGGTCCATCTTACCCAGAATGGCCATAAACTTGCTAAGAAGATCTCGCTCGTTTCTCTCCAACATAATCGTTCCCTTGTGTTTGGGAAGCTCGAGTTTCTCGAACCCTGTGGGATACGAATCGGCGATGGGGCGCATGACAGTGAAACTTTTGCAGGGCATCTTCTCAGGCGGTGTCGTGTCTCCAAGAATCACGTTTTCGTATAACCTGGCACTGACCATCAAGATCTCCTGTTTGTTGTTGTCTGAATTGAAGGTGGTACGCAGTGCAATGCTCATCAGGGTCAACGGCGGAACATCGAGGTTGTCTGATTCGCCCAAGGGAGAGATGTGTTGTGGCTGATCGACCACGAGTTCTAGCTTGCACCAGGAAGCGTTGTTGAGGGCTTGGAAATTCGCGCCTTGAATGTTTAACCAGCATGGGCCCATGATGTTTTTCCAAAGAACAAACTGTTCGAAAAGAGCGGTGTTGGTACCAAAAACGTGCGAGAAGGTCTCCCCCGTGAGGTCGTTCGAGAGTCCTTGCTTGTCGTATGGATAAAGTAGCTTTAGGTAGTCGGCCTTCTTTGGAATTCCTGGTATTTCAAATGCATATTTTCTTTCGCAAGGCTTGATTTTGAATTGACCAACTCTGAGCTTGCTCATGATGCCATCCACTTCATTGTAGACGTCGCTCATGCCAATTTCCTCATCGGTCGGCCGTCTATGCTTTTGTCGGAATTCTCTGGGGAGGAAGAAAAGTTTCCGTAATATGTTGTCGATCTTGACAAAACAGCTGACGAAATTGCCTGTGCTCTTGTCCTTGACCTTTCCAAATAGACACAAACTTCCGTGAATCTCAGTATAATCAGTCCAGAAAAAGTTAAGACTGCCGTCCTCTTCTACGGCATGTTGAGGGTTGAGCTTGCCTACTTTGGACGCTACTTGAGGACCAACAGGGCTGCTCATAACATTCAGACTTTCATTCAGCCGGTTCCAAGCAGAGGCATCGACAGCCGGTCCTGCGGGCGAAGAAGGGATTGCTGTTGGTGGTGCAGGTTTGAGCTTCGGCGCGGGTCGCCTTCCAGACATATTAATCGATGCGCCGGCAGATATCGACTGGCCAATTGGTTGTGCAACATCCAGATCATCCTCCTCCTCTTCTTCCTCAACTTTGACCGCTGGCTGCGTTCTTCGTTCCACGGCTTTCATAACAGGAGAAGAGGGTAGTGGGTCACTCATGAGCGTATCGTCGTCCATGGGTGTATAGCCATCATCATTAGCGTGCGCAGGAAGTGTATCTGGAGGAGTTTGACTTGAGTCTATTCGAGATGCGGGTTTTGGTTGGCGTTTCATTATCGGAGGGGAAAGAACTCGAGTTTTCCGTCTGGATTCGTCCTTGACTGGTTTCATGCGAATAGTAGTTCGGCTTGGAACATTTACATCCACTTCTCCAAGCAAATCCGCCATGAACGCATCGTCATCGGCGGTCTTCGTTGGCTATTGGCTTGTCAGCTCATATACCACACTCGAGATTGGTGGTTATACCTTTGGCTTAGGAGCCGTTATCGTGGCCTTTGCGGTGAAATAATTACTGATGCCATTCTTGATCTTCTTCTTTTTCTCGTCGTCTTCCTCTCGTTTTCGTTTGGCTGTGAACACGTCAGCATAATCTCCCAACGGTGCTCGATATAGATTCAAATATACCAGCCTTGCCCCGTGGAGCATTATCCTCATCTTCACTTGAGTAACCAGCACGACGGCCATTCTCCCAGTCCTCTTCCCGGCCATCGTCGGCGTATCCTTCGCCATTGTCGTCGACAACGAAGTCATCCTGATCCAGCCTTCCTCTCACAACCCTCTTGTATCCCTCTTCGTCTACCTCATCGTAAATGTTGACTTCCTCCTCGACCTCGTAATCATTGTCGCGTTTCCCTGACCGGGCTTTCTTGAGCTTTTCGAGCTGAGCCAAGCGGGCTGCTCGTTTGGAGGACATTATTTTGTATCAAAGGAAAAGGGCTGTGGCAGATCAGGGCGTGAAAGACAACGGACAAGGCAAATAAGTGGTATTGTTTTGGTGTGTGGCTGTTCTGGAGCGCGAGTTGAAAGTGGAAGGAGTGAACCACTTTCGACTTTGGCAGGAACGCGTCGCGTGGAGCCACTTTCATTAGCGTGCTGTGGCGCATGCGTTATAATTTCGATCTATAGAAACACCGAACCTTTCTCACTCGTCACCAATCTCAAGCTCACATCTTGTCAAACTTTAGGTTCATTATTTTCATCTGCAAAACAAGTGCGACAGACTTTTGGCAAAGCTTAACGCTAAATTGCCCAAAACTTTCGCGAGATTGATCAGGATTCGAGAGAGAACAATGTCGGAAACTCGGTCGAAAGATCCTCTCGTTTGGATCGACTGCGAGGTTAGACAGTTCGGTTCTTGATAATCTGGCCATACTGATCTAAAAAAATGCCTACCCGACAGATGACTGGCCTTGACTTGGAGAATGACGAGATAATCGAAATTGCCTGCATTGTGACGAACTGGAACCTGGAGCCCATCGATCATCTACCAGGTTTTGAGGTCACAATCGGACAAACAGAAGAGAAAATGGCCGCAATGAACTCCTGGTGTATCGAACACCATGGAAAATCAGGGTTGACTGCCAAAGTTCTCGCATCAAACACAACCCACCAACAAGCAGCTGATCAGCTTCTGGCCTACATACAAGCCCGCGTCCCCAAAGCTAGAACGGCCCTTCTGGCAGGCAACTCTGTACATGCGGATCGGGCTTTCTTCAATGCTGAGCCAGCATACGCGGAAGTCATGAATCATCTCCATTATCGCATCCTTGATGTCAGTTCGATAAAGGAAGCCGCGAGAAGATTTTCGCCGCAAGACGTGCTGGCGCAGATTCCGAAGAAGAAAAAGGCTCACACTGCAATGGAAGACATTCTTGAAAGTATTGCTGAGATGCGGTTCTATACCAAAGAGATATTCCAGAAAATTCCAGAGCCAACTACAAGATAGCAGTTTCCCGACTGAGCATCAGTATCGCTAGAACTTTGGCAAAATTCGAATTCAAATCGCCAGAAAAAAAAATCCGATCGATCAGGAGTTGAACGAGTCAAACTCAATCAACGAGTTGACGTCTACCACCAAAGAGAAAAGGAAAGCCAATCCCATCCCATCCCAGCGTCACCTCCCTTAACAATGCTTCCCGAAAAGGCTCCGGTCGTAAACCTAAAAGTCTCTCCCGCACTCTCCCCAAAGAATCTAAACCGACTCCCCTCAAAACCAACAAACTCCACATTCGCCATCCCATCCAGCGCAACATGAAACTTACCAGCCAGCGCAATCCCACCCTCATTCGCACTAGATTTTCAAAAGCGAAGACCGAATTCTCCCAGCACACGACCTCATACCACAAGCAACCATCTACCACAACCTCGCAAGCCTAACCTCAACCCTAAACCCCAACGCCTCTTTCATAAACTCACTTATCCAGCCAATAGCACCCCCCGTCCTAATCACGGCTTTATCACTTGGTTAGTAAGCAAAAGAAAAGCCGACACATGTCTCCACCCCAAAAGCTTGGTATACATAACCAAGACCTTCTCATAGTTTACCATAGCAAATACCCCTTAACACCCAAACCAATGATGCCCAAAACGACCCAAAAGCTCAATCAAGCGATACGGAGAAGAAAGAATCAAAGAACTAACCTCGGGGCGAAAAAAACGGGGGGGGGAGGGAAAGGAGTAATCACACAGAACTAGACAGCCGGGGTAAAAATTTGGAAAAACTCTCATATGCTTTATATAGAATAGAAGGTTATTTATGTCTTCAATGGGACTGGGGTTACAAGGCACATTGTGTAGGTAAGGTATTATTACTTTCATGTATTACCTACTCTACAGGCAAGAGTCTACATCTGTCAATCTGTCAATCTTTGCATCCGTCTTCCCACCTATCTTTGCATCAATTTCGCCACGAACCCATAAAATGCAATGGGCATGGTATATATACCCCCCCAAACAAAAAACGCCAAAAATGCTTCAAAGATATATATAAAAAAAGTATATATATTCGAACTCAAAATACGCCCCAATCTAGCCAAAGAAAGATATGTATAAAAAAAGTCATCCCGTTATAAACAGTGTATACTCAAAAACACAAACACACAAGTTTTCTGTTTACAAAGCCAAAACAGCAACGGCGGCACCAGCAAACAGTCCAGCAACCGATCCACCAACCTTGCTACCGGCATTGGTGGTAACCTGCAACGGTCCACCTGTCTTTGTAGAAGTGGGGACATACGTTGTTCCGAAACCAGTGTATGAAGCAACACCCGGTGCGGTGTAGATACTGTTCGTAGCAGCAGCAGCAGTGGCAACAGCAGCGGGGGCTGAGCTACTGTACTCAGCAGAAGCAGAGATACCGTTCGTAGCAGCAGCAGCAGTGGCAACAGCAGCGGGGGCTGAGCTACTGTACTCAGCAGAAGCAGAGTATCCAGGAACGACGGGAACAACAGTGGCGGGAGCGAGTCCAACTGCTGCAGCCGTGGCACCACTAGTAGCTGGTAATGTCGTGAAAGCGACTTGTGGAACCGTGACAGCGGTGCTCAACATTGTTACTGTGAATGAGGAGGGGACTGGGAATCCGGCTGAGGGGCCCGTGGCGTAGGTGAACGGCACAGTGTAAGACTGGGCGATGGTGACTGTTGTCATTGGGACCGCAGGAGCTGATTGGGTGACGGGTGAAACGGGTGTAACTGCTGCAGCGAATGGAGTTGTAGCGGCGGCACATTCTGAGCAGGGGATTACGCTGGTTGAAGTCATGGTGATTGTTGAGATAGAGGGGGCTTGGAGAACGGAAGTTGTGCCAGCGGCGACGATGGTTTGGCCAATGGAGCAGGAGGAGTAGGAGGTCACGACGACTTCAGTAACTGTGCTTGCGATTGGGACTGGCGTAGATAGGACAGGAGAAACTGGTGTGGTGGATGGTGTTGAAGAAGGAGGAGCGGCAGCGGCTGTCAATGGGATGGAGCTTGGGCAGTTGGTAATCAAACCAGGGTTCTGTGGGACATGAGCAGCGCAGATGCCGATGAGGTAAGTCAATGCCTTTTGGACCTCGGAGTCATCAGCACCATGAGCAGAGATACATTCAATGACGTTCTTGGTGAAGTCAGCCTTTTGGCAGTAGCATTGATGGTCGCTGTTGTCTTTGCAGCCAGTTTGACCGATCCAGGTATTCAGACATTGAGGAACCACGTCTGGGCATGGGGCGGTGGTGGCGGGAACGGAAGGGTTTGCAGAAGAAGGCTTGAGAATTTCGGACGAAGATGGCAAGGCTGGCACTCCCATGCTTGAACTGGAGCTGGTTGTGACCGGGCTGACAGGAGTCGAAGATGAAGCAGGCACATTTGGTACTGGCACTGGCAGGCTTGAGCTTGAGCTTGAGCTTGAGCTTGGAACAGCTGCAACAAACGATGAAGGTTCAGGGCAAGCTTCGTAGTTACCGTCTTCGCATGAGATGGGCCTGCTTGAGATCGAGATCGAGATCGGGACCGAGATGCTCGAAGTGGGCAGACTTGGAAAAACAACGCAATCAGGTCCGATCGAGGTACCGTTGCCATTTTCGCAGTATGAGTCGCCCGAGGGGATCGGGATGGCAATGGGAATGCTAGAACTGCTAGTCACAGGGCTCACTGGCGTAGATGATACAGCTGGAGAAGAGTATGACGAAGGCAAGGTTGGTATAGCGGGCGACGAACTAGGAGAAGCAAATGATGAGCTTGACCGAGATGCTGGCGTAGAACTAGAGGTAGCCTTTGGTGGTGGGACCGAGCTTGCTGGTGGACTACAATCGAAACCAATGCTGTGGATTCCAATATCACAGTCACCCTCCGACCCCTGAGGAAGCTGGAATTGGACTTGCTTAGCACCACCACACTGGCTGTTCTGAACAATGGTTCCTCCAGATTTGCATGGAGTTGTTTGCTTGCAGGTAGAACCGTCCTCCATCTGGTAGTGAAACTCGACATCTGTGTCGTTGGAGACGGAGACTTGGTACTCTGAGATTGAGAAATCCTTGTCGGATCCACAGGAGAAGCTCGGTCCGGAACCAGCGCCCATTGATCCTTGGATGACCTTGTCGCCAAAGGTACGCTTCGTCAAGGTGTCACGCTTTCCCAAGCTTGACGCACATTCAAATCCGCTGAATGAGTAGGAATCATAGGAGCTGAAGCTTCCTGGGGCCAGGTTCATCCAGTCAAAACCGCTCTGTTCTTGGGAAGTACATTGATTGTCGTTGTTTGATGGAGTTTTGTAGGTTGGGGCGTCAAGCCAGCCAAGCTATGCAATGTTAGTTCAATGATTGCGAGTATTAGACCAGATGCCTTACTGTAGCGCTGGCTGTACCGGCGAAGAGAAAAGCTGCGGTAGTCTTCATATTGAAGAGTGGGCTGGTTAGCAAGTAGAGAACAGTATGTTCAACGAAGCAAAAATCAATTATCCAAACGATGGTGGTTCAGCAAGCTGAAAAGGAGAGTAAAGATCGGAATGAGGGAACAACAACAACCAGACTGCCGAGTGAAGGTGTGGATGATGAAGAAAAGCATTACAGGATGGAAAAGTAGAAGCCTTTAAACAGGTCGATACTCCTGAGAAGCACAGAAGGGAGTGGAGCATCGGTTTGGCAACATCACTCGGATCAGGTACCACATGAAACTGGGCGGAATCGGCGGCATGGCAATGGGTCCACTCAGAGCTTCGATAACGGTATAGCTGGGCAGCGGAGAGGTCTGTTCTGGGGCCTGGGTGTTGCCCGTAGAAGGGGAGGAGGGCCATGCGGTCGCTGTTGGTCGTCAGTCAGTGTTTTCTGTAGGCACGGAGCGATGAAACGGCCAGGGGTTTGGAGAAACATGAGCGAATGGTGGCTTCCGAATGCTCTGCGCCACTGCATCCCAAAGGGGCAATCTCCCGCTTTACAGCGGCCATGAGCGCCAAAACTCCAAACGCTCAGCTAAAGTCAGCGCATCGCTGTGGTATTATATTTTAATTTCCTGGATACCAAACAATATCCCTTCGACTCGACGCCAATCATAATAATACGCGTAGGATTAACAACCGTTTGCGCTTCACCGTGACTTACTCGTAGAATAATACATACACGCTATCCTAAGAATAGCATTTCGAACCACACAGCACGATGAGATGTGCTTGAATTTCTGGTCGTCTTGAACAAGCATACATCGTCTCCACCTCGGATCTGGAAACAGAGGCACTGGTAGTCGGTTGGTCGAGATCCCATTATGCAAAAACACGTCTATCCCGAAAGTACCAACCTCTGGGACCGATTTTGGCACCGCCCCGATTTTCCCTGGGGTGATGCCACGCAAGGTGTCGATGCGCGAGTACAATGATATTGCGCAGGGGGTACACAGGCATGCATGGCAGATCTTGGGGAAGGCGGTGGGGTTTGTTTGTCATCGCCCCCCGTACCTGGGGGTCCTCCGTAAATCATGTCGGAACGATCAGATCCAGTATCCACAGTAGTCACTAAGTACTGATTAGAGGAAACAAAGTCCACACCTTTAGCCACCTGCATACGCATGCAGAAGAATAAGATTTCGATGGGCGGGAAAAGTGGGATTTTGAAAAATCCCAATGAAGAGGATTCCTATCAAACTCACCTATTGATTCGTAGTATTGAGGTGTTTCGTTTCCAGACCACTGCACCTACTACTAGCTTAGAGAATCGAACGAAACATTTTTCGTTTGCCACCCTCCCCCGTCCGAATTACGATTGGTCCTGTGAGTGGAAAAGAAACAAGGACGTTTCTTTTGGGTTGTGGCGAAGCTCCAATACTCTCTATCAACCACAAGCCGAGCAAGTACTGTCAAGCAACACGGGAAAAAGAAAGTCGACACAGGTTGAACGATTGATGGCGACTTTAGGAAGCGAGAGATCTACCGTTGAGGCTACAATGCGAGGAACTGGGCTTACACGAGTCAATCGAACGCAGACAACACTACCATAACCAAATTTTGTTCATCACTATCGTTTTGTTTCATGAAACAAATCTGGTCCTTAATACTATCATCGCTTTTAGCGTGCAAAGGGCAGAAACAATGCGACATGTACGAGTGGGATCGATATCATCCAAATTATACGCCCGATTCTATGAATATATCCACCAAAGCGGCAAGGCAAACAGATATGCAAACCATGCAACAGATCCCGAGATCACCATCTTCTTGGAAACACGTTCCTGCAGTAGCTCCCACCACAAAACAAACCCAAAAGAGTCACTTCCCCTGTCTCCGCAAACGACAAGCTCAGGAATCATAAAAGGAAGTCCTCCGAAGCCAACAGACTCTCACTAGCGACAAAACTGAACCCACCAAAAGGATTCGCCTGCTGATCAATCAAGCCTTCCTCCAGTGCATCCGAAAAGCTCTTTCGAGAAAGGACTGGACTGACTGCCAGATCCGTAAACTCTTCATCGAAATTTTCTGCGAGTTCTGGATCCGTGATCAGCGGCTGGATGGGAGGCTCAACTTCCCGCCTCTCCAACTTTCTCCAGTCGATGGTTTTGAAGAAACCGTGCTTCTTCATAGTGGTCAAATCTTTGGGCATGTTATACCCTAGGCGCTTCTGTGGCTCCTTGCGAAGCAGCCTGATGAGGACATCTTTCGCGTTGGGTCCTAAGAAGTAGGGCACGACGAGTTTCTTATGGACAATTGCTTGTTCAATTTTCGCGTTGTTGTTACCTCCGAATGGTGGCTTGCCAGTAAGAAGGTCGAAGGCAAGAGCACCAAGGGACCACCAGTCAACGGCAAAGCTGTACTCCTTTCCAGCGATGATTTCAGGTGCCATGTAATCCACAGTCCCGAGGAACGAGTTGCATTTGGCGTCATCATCGACTGCGACCTTGGAAAGACCAAAGTCGGTAAGCAGTAAGTGACCTTCCGCATCCAGAAGACAATTTTCGGGTTTGAGGTCGCGGTACACGACTCCGAGATTGCGGTGCAAGTGCTCCAATGCGAGAATCATCTCTGCCATGTAAAAAGCAGCGGTGGGCTCGTCAAACATGCGCTCCATCTTTAGATGGTGGAACAGTTCTCCACCTTGTGCGTACTCGAGAATGAGGTACAGCTTCTCATGGTCTTGGAACGCGTAGAAGAGCTTGACGACAAATGGATGGCGATTGACGCTCTCCAGGATCTGTCGCTCCGTCTTGGTCTGCTCCACGAGTCTCTTATGCACAACCAATGAGGCCTTCTTGAATTGCTTTTGCGCAAAAAGCCGTCCACTGTTCTGTTGACGAACGAGATGAACTGTTCCAAAAGAGCCCTTGCCAAGACATTTTAGTGGTTCAAAGTCCTCAGCTGCCATTTTGCGCACCATGGTGTCCCGCTTGATGCCGCCTTCGATAGTCCCCAGAAAAGACCGTGATCGAACATCAGGACTGATAAAGTCTTGATCTAGAGGAACTTCGTATGTGTCCATCTCAGTCTTGTCGCTGTCACTGCCGCTTGACCCAGTCCTTGAAAATTCGCGTTGAAGGATTGGGGGTGTTGTGCATGGGGAGCAATTACCGATGCTCAGGGTGTCGAGCTTAAGCTTCAATGCACTGATGCCAGAGGGCGTCATTGGTCGCATAGCTGGACTGCTTGCGACGCTAGAGAAGTCCCTTCTTGGGCCTATCTTTGGTGTGCTTGCGACTGAGAAGTCAGACTCCTCCCCTCCTGACCCCAACGGTGTTTGGAATCCACGAATCGTCTGTACTGCTGGTGCAGCTGGGCCCTGGGCCTGATTCCTTCTCTTTTTCTTCGCTGCCTTCTTGCGCACCCTTTCAAGATCGAGCTTAACCACGTCATTGTCATTCTCAACTGTGAGACTATTCAGTCGCATAGGTGATTGCGATGCGATACGAATTGGCGGACTTGCTGCACTGGTTCGAAGGCCGCTCACAAACCTCGAGGAAGGTCTTAGAGCCTCTGGGCTTCCACTTTGACTTTCCTTGGTCGAACTGCCAATTTCGGCCCTCCCTACGCCCGGAATCTCACCCTCGTCGAAGGCGAACATGGTCATTGTGGGTATACGCGACCGTAGGATAGAACAATGTGTATTAATTTATGAAATTCCTGGCGAAATGTGCACATGGATTCAAGTTTCAAATGTCAGGCCGCTATGTCTTTGTCAGTCAAAGCGACTTTCTTCAGAGCGTTTGCGACAGCCATACACCATAAGTAGACCGGTGCGAGTCTATCGATTATGCCCACCTCCTCAAGGTGGGCAGAAGACGACTACTGGCGGGTCGAGTGCAGCAAAGGTTCGGTCGCTGCGTGAATTGAGGCCTGAAATCTCCAAAAGGAAGAGCTTGTCCGAAGCGAAGCAGACAGCGTCGGCAGAAAAAGTGGTCTTGGAAGTGTAGAAATGGCCCATGGATGTAATGGTTTTGGTATTTAAACGTTCGCGTATGGTCGCCAGGTTATTAGCCGGCGAATGGGTGTGTATGAGCTAAGTTTTGGGGTTGTTTGCTGTGTGTGGGAAGGGAGAGTTGGAACTGGTTTGGAAGAAAGTTGAAGGTACTACTAGACCGTCATCCTTGCACTTCCTTCACGTGCAAGTGTAACTGGAATGGCTAAATTTGGCTCCTCCTGCCCACGATGCGCGTCTTGATTGCTCACACGCCTATGCGTAGTTTTTTACGTGTTTACCTATTCTGATTGGATCTACGGAATCCATGGTAGTATCAATAATAGGTGAGTCGCTCAATTCCCATCAACGCCGGTTGCTTCGCCTCGCGATACGTATTTCAGTCGTCATGTCATTTCCCGTTTGCTACCAAAGCGACGCTACCAGAATACCAACAATACAGAAGAGGAATTGAGAAATTGACAAAGCGACAAAATGAACCAAGTTTGTTGTACATATCTCCTCCTTTCTCTCTTCCCGGGCCTCCTATTTCCTTGCCCCGCTAGGCGCCGCTGGCAACGGTACCTTGCTGGGTTCTGGCTGGTTCAGCACGTCTCCAAGATCTTCCAACGCAGCGCTGGGTTTCTCTTCAAGAGCCAAAGAGTCGTTGAGCTTGATTGGAGGTTCAACTTCGCCAGCTTCTTTCTCCAATACGATGCTCTCGTCGATTTCAGACGCGTAGTTGGAGTCTCCTTCCGATCCGGCATCTTCCTTCTCTCTAGCAAGACGAGTTTCCCTTCCACGCTTGTGGCAGTACCAGAAAACGAAAAGGAGGAGGAACACAGCCAAACTCATCAGCACATTGGTACCAGTCAGAACGGCAGGGAATCTGAGCTTCAGGAAGTTGAGAATGCTTCGTAGCATTGTCGCAACAGCCCCCTTCTGGCCCACAAGAGACTTCAATGATGGTATTTTCAAATTGGACCTGGCTTTCTTCGCGCCAGCGCTGCCAGCCGCAGCCATTTTGGCGTCAAACCCAGGCTTTTCGGAAGTAGCTGCTAATATTTCAGGAGCCAATCCAGCTGTCATTTTCGCTGGCAAACTTTTGACCAAGACTTGTAGGAACGGAGGCATTGCGGCGAATAACTTCGTCAACTGTCCTTCACTCCGCGTGAGCAGTTTCTCCAGATCATCATAGGCCGTGGGTACGCCATTCACAATGTCCTTGAGTATTTGTGTGAACTCTTCCATAAGCTTTTGCGACTCTTTCGAGAAACTGAAAGCTCGATTGTTAACGGCCGACAGGTTGAGTTGGTCGAGGATGGACGCCATATCTTCCTGCTCTTTCTTCGCTTCAGCGGCAGCAAGGTCTTCTTCGATGGTAGTCTTAGCGCCAGACTTCACAGCATCAGCGGCCGCTTGTAGGTCGGCAGCTGCGACTTCTTTGCCTTTGCCCTGATTACTAGTCAGAAATGCCCCCAAAGCCCAGTATTCACTCACCTTTCCAAATCGAATGTTTGGCACATACGACCAGTAGTCCTTCTTTTTCGCCCCGTCGGCACCAGCATCTTTCGACCCGTCAATTTTACCTTCATTCAATTCGCCTTCTAAGGGAGGAGACGTGGGTAGTGGGATATCATTCGCGCCAGCCATCAAGGCTGTCTGGGCGCATTTACCGACGACCTTCTCGCCGTTGTCGAGTATCACGACTGGCCTTTCTGGAAGCGGTGGTGGCGCCTCTTCGGAGGTGATTCCCTCGAGAAACTTCTCGTCTTCGTCGTTGAGTATTGGGTGGGCATCGGCGGAAGTTTGCTTCTTCTGTTCGACCTTGTGTTCGACTTTGCCCTTGAGGGTGTTGAAGTATTGCATGGCCATGATTGAAGAAATGCGGGGGTCAGGCTGCAGGTTTGCGCGCGGAGCAATAGATGATGAGCGTCTGTAGGTGTTAAGATGAGTTCTGTGTCTAGAGGAGGTATTTGCTTGACCAGGCCGGCTTTCTGAAGACAATCTAACAATGACGACTTAAAAGTTGCACATGCTCGTTGCTCCTTCGATATCGTTGGTCGATCTTGCCTTACGCCACAGTTGACATCATGTGGCGAAATCTCGATCTAATATAGATGAACACCATACACCACCAGACTATTACTGTCTTCGCAATTTGCGAAAAGACCTCGAGTTAAGACACATGAAAGTCGACATCAGCTAAGCAGCGCCCCCCATCTGCTTCTTTTCATGTTCACCTAGTCTTCTCCAGTCAATCACGATCGCCACCACGGAAACAACCACAGCAACCCCGGCCAACGCTATACCTAGCGCATACGCATCCTTTAGTCCAGCCATATAGCTCACAATGATACCTGGCAAATCACTCGAGTCGAACACTTTCCTAAGCTCAGTCGCACCAGTCGCGACGACCAGTTTTGGGTCGACTCCCGGAACGACCAGCGGAACAGTTTGAATGAGTTTGTTGGAGAACAGACTTTGACCGACCGAGACGAAGATGGCTCCAGAGATTGTCTGGAAGAATATCATGATCGCGGTGATTGAGGAGATATCTTGAGGGAGGGAAATGGCTTGCGAGACGATGATGGGGACTTGGATTCCGAGCCCTACACCTATACCTGCGCAATATGTTAGCATGCGGATTCAAAATATGAGACGACATTTACATACCAGCGAGAGCTTGGTAGCCAATCCATTGAGAACTTGGAGAATTGATATCCAAAGTGTAGAGAAGGCCACTACCAACGGTACCGCAGACTGTTCCGACCAGCATGAACGGGAGAAAGTATCCTGTCACCGTGATACCGACGCCCGAGACCATGGTTAGAATCGCGACACCAAGGATGTACGGCAGATTGCGGATGCCAGATTTACTGGCCGATACGCCTGAGACAACCTGAAAGTAGATTGGAAGGTAGTACATCAGCAACAAGAACATGCCGCTGTTGAAGACCTGCCAGACACTGAGGAGAGCAATCGTCTTCTGCTTCATCAATCGAGGGACGATGAGGGCCCGGTCGTCTTGCCAAATTTGTCCACCGATGAAGAGGATGAGAATGAGAACGAAGCCGACGAGTGTACCGATGACTTCTGAGGAGTCCCATGCTCTGGTAACGCCGCCCCACTGTAGAGCCAAGATCAGGCATGTAAACGAGGCCATGAGGATGAAGGTACCGGGTAGATCCATCTGAAGGACTTTTTCCTTCAACGTCGCTTCGACTGGTTTCGCTGCCTTTGGTGTCTGGAAGAAGAAGAGGATGATGAAGGCAGATGCGCCACCGATTGGGAGGTTGATGTAGAAACTGGTTGTTCGTCAGCATATCGCTATATCGTTCGAAGGGAGAATAACTTACCACCATCGCCATGAGAGGTTATCTGTGAAGACACCTCCAAGTAATGGTCCAACTACGGAGGCGACAGCATAGACGGCGCCCAGTATACCAGTGAAAGCTCCGGCTTGGGATGGCTTCGCACTGAAAGCGATGATCGTGTATGCGCCTGAAGCAATTCCAGCACCACCAGCACCTGCGATGGCTCTTCCAACGATCAATGTAGTGGAGTCCTTAGCGACAGCGCAAATGAGACTGCCGATTTCGAAGATGCCGATGGCAATTAGAAAGGTTGTCTACACTTAATGTGAGTAGAAGTAAGGCTATCAGAGAGCACAACACTTACCTTGAGTGGAAAATACTTGTAACCCTTCCCCCAGGTAGACTGGAAAGCTGCAATAGTTAAGAAGAACGCACTTCCGTACCATCCTACGTCGTCGAGTGACTTGAAATCATCCGTAATTCTCTAGATTTCGAATTAGCAGTCCCAGCTTTCGAACAGAGGTTCCCCTAAGAACACAAGTAAATAGCCTACTTACCGGGATTGCGGTTGCAACGATGGTCATATCAAGAGCAACGAGGAACATGGAGAGCACCACCCCAAGCAAGATGGAGAACATTTTCAATCCCGAAGGATACACTGAGGACTCCACTCTGTCCAGCCCTTTTGTGCCATCTTCTTTCTCCTCGTCAGTATGACGGGGCTGCTCTTTCTCATCGACGAAACTCTTCTCCGAAGGTGTGAAGGCACCTAATTCTTCCTGTTGTCGAGCAGATGCAGGAACATCTATATCGATGGTTTTCTGTTCAGACATAATTTTAGTAGTCGAAAATCCAATGTCAAGATGAAGAAAGAAAGCGTTGGTTGAGGAATCTAAAATCCCAAGCAAGATACTTGATGACTGCAGCTCTTATACGCGTATCCAAGCCTTCAAACCTTCGTGCTTCGTGTATACGAAGACGTGTGCACAATACCAAGGAGACTTTCTAACCAATATCAAAAATAAGTCTCCAATGAATGATCCCGTCAGATATGCATTCTTGGCTTCCGAATTGGAGACACCGGCGACCAGGTGGGAGAAGGAACATGCGAAAGAGCACCACGTTTTTCGGACCAACAAGAGGTCGCATCAGCAGAATGAGTCTTGCCTGCCGATCATAGCCTTCATCAGGGTCTACAGTAGATGAATGGCGGTAAGCTCTTGACACGCGAGTGAAAGAGTCGTTGATGGGTGAATGGTTGCAGGGGAAGGGGGTTTCCAATTGGTAGGCATCTGTGAAATCAGCAAGGTCAGCTTGCTTAGGTAATAAGCGATTCCCGCCAAGTTGTTTGGTCCGTCCGGTTCGAAGTCAGCGTAAGCCGTGCTGATTGGAGGTATGCGACCAACCAAATCGATGTATCAGGATGATATCATCAGCGGACGAATTCTATGATCCCGATTAAGAGATCTGGGTTTCAGCCCTGTAAGGTGAAGAGCATAATTTTCCGGGCTTCGTCAGCCAGAAAAAGCCCACACACCACGACCAGCGAAGTGTCGCATATCCCACCAACAAAAAAGGAAAGAGTTGCAGGTGAGCGGATGGGATCTAGTCACGACACAGTCTCGTTATCTGCATCCAGAAAATCAAATCAATTGCAATGGGCTCTATCTCGACGTTGTGCAGAACCCGAAATCCAACCGTGAACAACACATACCGCATCCCGCATGTCATCTACGGTCTTCTATCCAAAGAGTCATTTTGATACCGACATTTTTTCCAAATGTCGTTATCATGCAGGCTTCGTCAGCATAGTTGTACCCTACCCGCAGGTTTAGAGTCTGCCGATAATCTTGGGTTCGAGTCCTAGTACTCCCAGCCTGTGGTACTACCTCCACAACTATAGTCATCACCTGGGGTCGTCTGGTTCGGTTCCATCCGGCGACGATGACACCTATGGTTCCAGTCGCGGGGTTCCAAAGTAGAACTCTAGTCTGAGTCATTACATCGTTCCCTTCATTGAAATGCCAGAGGAAGCCATAATTTTCCCTTTGAGCCGCGACAATGTCGACGCGGACTGTACTTCGAGGCCAGAAGAGCCAGGAAACTAGTGGCCAACGGGCTACGACATTATGGCATTCTCTCATAATCTCACCAACAGCCCCACTACTCCCACTCTGCCTGCGGTCATGGAGGTTGAGGTTTCTGGAAACCATCGGAGACGTAGGAGCTTTGTTTCTTGACCTCCCATGGACAATGTTGCCTGGAGGGGCACGAGGGGATAGAGCTTGTGACTGTGCCGCGTACAGCGTGAAATTTTCATCTCCTGAATTCCCAGGGACTTCCTTGGCTGGAGGGGTTTGAGCTTGTAACTGTGCCGCGTACAGCGTCAAAGACTCATTGGTTGAAATCCCAAGGGGATTGTTGGCTGTAGGGAATATGGCTTGAGGTGGTGCTGCAGAAGGCGTAAGATCTCCATTGCCTAACATCCCCTGGACATTGTTGGCTAGAGGGGATATAGCTTGTATTTGTGTTGCAAGCAACGACAGAATGAGCGTGACGAAATGCATGTTGAAGGTTGGTATTTGTCTCGAAGACAGGACCTCGTGAGTGGGATTTGGAGGTTAAACCAGTTGCTCAATGGTAGCGAGCAGAAGTAAACAATGGAGGTGTCATGGAGAAGAAGGAGCGCTGGTTGGTAGACAGGCAGAGGTTATTCAACGTTATATATGGTGTAGTTGAGGACCATGAATTCTCGTCGCCCGGCAGTTCACATGCTTGAGGAGTGAGGCGGTGATTGCGAGAGTGACTCGATAGGACCTATACATTGGATCTCCAAATGATAATTGGAAACAAAAATAGTCCGTCAGTCCTTGAATGTTGTCTATCCGCAGACTTCTGGTGTTGCATGTGAGTACAGCTATCCGAAAATAAAGATTAGCCCCATTATAATTACCAATACCGCAGTACTACATATTATAGTACCTAGTACTATCACCACTTTGTCCATGATTACCGCCAGGGAGGTCAAGTGAATCACGGTAATTGAGAGGGAGAGTAAGCCGACGTTGTACAGACTCAATGCGTACTGTGGTAAATCCGTAGCCTGGCTATCCGCACTACTGGCGGGCCGCAAATCTACTCATTCAATCCCATCAAGGCAATTTGGATAATTGAAAAAGGGACGAGATCACCATCGCACAGATACGAAAAAGAATCCGAGACATGCCTAAGCGATGTAAGATGGTTCAGACTTCGAACGCAGTACGAGCGAGCGAAACCAAATGGCGAGCTTGGCAGGACAAATTTGTAGTGATTGTACATTACTCTACGGATTGAAATCTCGCTACTCTTACAAGAACAAGTTCTAAGAATCAATAGTATGTTCTGGTTGAGTGATCGCAGATTCGGTTTTGGTTGAGCTGTGTCAAAAATCGGACCGCTTTTCGTTCACGCCGAGAAGATGGTTCTACACGAGGCCCTTTGTGCCGGAACCTTGGTATCGTATCGGTCTGGTTTGATTTGCTGAAGGGAATTTCTGGAAAACGAGACCGAGGGCAGCACAATTTATATTTAAGGGTGTGTGATGTGCACGATTTGGCCGTCGACATTTTGTAGAGGCTCTGGTGGAGGTGGTGGAGGAGGAGATGAGAATGATACCTAACGGTTTGAACTGGGTCTGGGAAGCGAGGGCTGAAAATAGCACACGAGCTTCGACCTCGGAGGTGGATGCGCGAACGGAGAAAACACCTGCAGGAACACGACAGAAAGATGCGACGATGAACGAGCCAAATCATGCCTCTCCGCCACGTCACTCCCGATGGATGATCGATGTACGTTGCAAGACGAATACCAGCAACCAGGCTACGGGCGCTGCAATCCTGCGAACAAGACGTGCAGCAGATGATATTACTGGCTTGTACAGAGCGTAGTCCTCAACGTGCCTGGCCGCATATCAAGACTAGCAGCAATACTAAACACTGTTTTTAAGAGACCTGTGAGTAGAGTTTCGAGATCTGAGGGGCTATGGCTGGGAAGAGTGCGAAATGATATCGACCGATATTGCTGCATGTTCGGTCGCATGGGTGAAAGCTCAATGAGAATGCCAAATCTACCTAAGGAACTTCCTGGCTATGGCAACCTGATGGGCTCGCCTTCGGAACAAGGACCTCGAACTTGGTATGTTTTTATCTCCTGTCATTCTTACATCCCTCCAATGTTTTCAGCTAGATATCAAGACCGAATCGTGAATCTGTCACATACTATTCGTAGCGATCGCACCCATTGATATTGTCCAGTCTTGATGAACGTCGAAATACAGACCAAAGCCTTTGAATGCTCATCAAATCTTCAAGACCACTCGCATGGCAAGTTTGTTGTTCATCAAGACAAGCCCGCTGGAACGTTGGATCAAGCAATTTACGCCTTGTGTCATGTTCAAGAAAAAAGCTTGCACAGCGAGAATCTCAACGAGCTAAATGACTACAAAGCTGTGGGTTCCGACCATCCATGTCTGGCTCAGGGGATGCGACAACAGATGGCTTAACTCAATATCGATGTCGATAATTCACTGACAATTTTATGCCATCGGTCTTGACTTGAGCACTGCTGCGATAGGATGGCTGGCTTGCTTTCTTTCAGGTAAAAGCGTCGATGGGTCGACTCACCCATTTCCCCTCTCGTTTATCACTGCGCATGGAATATTGAACAACCTTTTAGATGTGAGGTTTTGAGAGCCTCATTCCGTTACTGGGGAGCGTTTGGAGGAATGCGTCACTCTATTACTGCAGCCATAGTGGGCTAGACAAGTATTGAAGCGCTTGAGCGTTCTAAGACTACACGTTCAATTATAAGTGGTCGAGCAGGAGAATTTAGTGGAATAATTGATTGATGTTGAGCAGGAGCAAAACGTCGGCCGTTGATCCTGTGTACACTTGAGATCTACAAGACAACCACCACCTCACAAGTACTACGAGATCCACTATAGGAACCTAAATCCACAACGGACAACTTCCATTCCAACCCATCGACCTTCAAGTTTACCCTACATTCAATAACTCAAGGAAAAATCAGCATCAAAAGGGTATGGCCAGATCATAAACAATCTTCTCACCACTCTGGGGCTCTCGCTCAACTGCAAACTTCACGTTTGTCAATCACCAGGTACGAAATTCTCAACACCATCCTTCAATTTCACTCAACCTCATCCAATCCGAATGAGCAATCATTTACATGACTCACTGACCCGGGAATCGATGACACTGAAAGATATCTCAAAGACCACACAACATCATCTTACGCTCCTCCCACCCAATCTTCACCAAAGCCTTACACAATATCCACATCGACTGATTACAAAATACGAGATTCCCCATACCATCATTCGACCGCCCTCAACCTCGCCGTACCCGAACACGTAAGCTCTGGAGGACTCACTGACCCGGGAATCAACGTCGGTGAGAATTTTCTCGGAGACCACATAACATTCCTGTACCTTCCTCTCACCCGATCATTATCAAACATTGGGTGTTAACACTATCGGCAGCCGATTGCCAAGCATAACAGTCCGCGCCTACCATAACGATAAGGCGACCTAGCCAGAAGCCACACCTCGTGGCCCCAACACTCTACTCCCACTCGACTCAACGAACATCTCTATTTAGTCACTCACAACAACTTCTCTCCCGAGAGTCACCAGTCTCACCTCCACCACTTTCGCTTCAGGTTAGTTTTCCAGTCTTGAGACCTATCGCATCTTTGGTTTTGTGTAAACAGCACGTCAAAATCTGAATTCGTAGCTGACATCGATCCAGACCACTCCGTCTCCCAACACCCACAACAACAACTTCTCAACTTTTCACAACACCAAAAAGGTAGATCAATTTCAATAAATTTCCGGAAATCAAAACACTGATTGTTGACAGTAACTTATCCCACTCCATCTCAATTTTCACGATGTCATACGACGACGACCTCTCCCTAGGCTTCAATTTCAATGACGACGATAAACACGTCGATGGTGGTTCCGCTGGTGAAGGCGCTCAAGAGGATGACCTTGCCGATGCCGAGTCCAATGCTGATGAAGATGAAGAGGTGAGTCATTATGATCGCGTGTCTACGTGTACTAATGCTGGGTAGGACGATGCAGACGCGTACAATCCCAGCAAAGGTGACCTCGAGCGCTCTCTGAGTTTGGCCGCATCTGAGGCCAGTAATCGTGTACGTGCCAATGGCCAGAGCTTTGCTCTCCAGCGCCCGATTACCGCAGACTTGGACTCTACAGACGAGCTGATCGTCAGCCTGAAAGAGAAGGGCTACAGCAACGATGCTGTGTGTGCTCAGCTGGAGCGTGAAGGACGTATCAACTACGACAAAAAGACTGTTGGCTCCCGCTACTTGCGTTTGAAGACCGCTATACTCGAGCGTGAGGAGGAACGATTAGATGGCGAGCTCACAGACTGGCACGATGGTGAGGACGAGGCATTGCTTAAAGCCGACCAACTTGCACTGGCCGAGATCCACGACACAATTGCTCGCACCCGGGCCAAGCGCTGGCACATTGTGGCTAAGAACGTCCAGAAGATCCTCAAGAAGGAGGCCAAATACTCAGCATCGGCTTGTCAAAAACGCTTCGTAGCGCTCCAGCACGGTACTGCCTCCATCCCTCCAGAGCTCGATGATGACCCGACGCGCCGTTTCGAAGAGAAGGCCGCACGCGTCCTCGCTGCCCTACACGATCAGAAGCTCAAAGAGGCGTCTGAGAAGCAGGCCAAGGAAGCCAAGCGCCTTGTCAGTGACAACCTCAAGTTGCAGAAGGCCCTCGAGAAGAAGGAACGCGCCGACAAGCGTGCCAAAGATGCTGAAGAGAAGGCTAGAATCGCCATCGATCAGGCTGCAAAGCGCGCACAATCCGCGAAGGAGCTTGAAGACGCCCGTAAGATCCAAGCTGATCAAATCGATGCTCTGCGTACTGGAAAACCCAAGCCAGCACCTATTGCCCGCCCAGCAGCAGTCGTTACACTCAACACAAGCTCTGATCTCTCCTCACCAGTCCCAGATCCAGGCAAGGGTAAAGCCAAAGCCAATGATGGCCCACGCGCCCATCTACAGCTCAAGGAGCTCAAACAATTGTGTAGTCAACGTGGACTGATCCAGGCAGGTACCAAGGCTTCTCTTATGGAGCGCTTACGCTTCGATGACTCTACAATTCCAGTCTCTCAACTCAAGACTCTGCTACAGAAGCGCGGCGCCTCCATAGAAGGCACACACGACGAGTTGCAGGAGCGTCTAGCCCAAGCTGACGCCAACGCCTCTGTATGGGGTCAGCGCTTCGCCGGCAAGGCTACCTCAGGAACCAAGCGTGATGCCTCAGCCGAGGGCGATGCGCGGGCCACCAAACGCACTCGCCCCTCGAGCGCTCTTACTGATATGGCTGCTACTGCTATTGCGGCATTCAGTGAGGATGACTTCGTGGATTTCCGTGGCGGTAATGAAGTCATTGACGACGACGACGACGACTCGAACTTTTGAAATACATTGACTGACTGTCACAGTTGAGTATAGAGCTCCGGTCGCCAGAATGAAATGAGTGTGAATTGGCGATGGCGATGGCGAAACAAAATTGGGTGCTTGATAAATTCCTGGTGAGATTGAATTCTTTGGGCAATGGACGAGATGAGAGCGGATTTGGCATTCGGGATTTGATGTTTTGGCGTGTTAACTTACCGTTCAGATTGGTCAGGACAAATGGTATGTGGCTTGTTTGATCAGGATATGCTTGATTGCGGTAATGGATGCCTGTTTTGGTATTTGCCTACTTGGCGTTTTGAAATTACACGTGGTGCTTTCGATGATGAGGCGACTTAACTCACGGGTGTGCTTCTGTGCAGATTGTTGAAAGAAGTTTGGAGCGCTGAACACCGGATTGATGTCGATAACTCTCAGGAGAGTTCTGTTTTGAATTCTCTAAGAAATTTTGTGGAGCCCGATCTCAAAGCTGGGATTTCTGCTGATTTCAGCATACTCGAATATCCCAATTAAAGCTTATGATGGTCGTAATAGCCGTGGACAAACAGCTCCGTGCCATCAAATATCTTTCTGATCTCATTGACTCGGAGTTCAGAGGGAATGACAACATCGCCCAGTTCTCTATCCATGGGGTCGGTCGTATGTGAATTTGATCATTGTCGGGCTCATTCCTTATGCAACACTCTGGCTCTAGTCCTAAGTAGACTCAATGATACGCGAGGACCAGGGATAATATTCAGGAGGGGGTCTGGGGTTGAGAAAGGGAAGAGGTGATGACACCTCTGCTGTGATAATGCGTCAGTACCGAAGATACGAGAATTGGTATATAGCTAAGACTAGGATGTGTTGAGAAGGGAAGATTGTGGCGACGAGGGATGTATTGCCTTGTATGTGCATCCTGAGAACTTTGAGATGGATTGTGATGATTTCCCATCAGGAATTTTTCGGTAATGGGAATTCTCGCTGGGAAGTTATTGATATCTGTTGTTTATTTTGGATGTGGGTAATTTGGTATTGGTGGGGGAGGGGGTGATGAGTTGCTTGGAGGAATGAAAGATGGAAAATTTGATGGTTGGCTACGTGTCTATATTTTAAATTTATCATTGGTGATGAGTGCTCTGTTGAGTTGCTGAGACGGGAGACTAGACGATATGTCAACGGAGCTCAGATTTGAAAATGACTGGGGAGTGTGCCTCTCATACCAAGTCGTATAGTCTCAGAGCCCTTTTTACATGTGTCCTTCTGCGTTTATCTGGTTCCCTTCTCTTTTCCTGAGGTCCTGGTGGAGAGGAGGAAAGATGTACCCACAAGCGAGTCCCGAAATGGAATTCATGGTGATCTCCCTTCCAACTTGCGAGCATGATGATCTTCCCTTCTTGACTCGTGTCCAGGTGTGCTCACGATTGCTTTGACTTTATCAAGTCCGTCAATACATCCAAGTATCTTGTGTCCATTCACAACAAGGGCATTTACCGTCTCGTATCAGGCACTATCGGTGTAATCTTTGTTTCAGAGCTTCATTTGACCCATTTGTAGCTGAGGCGTCAGTTCTGGATACCGTTGTATGATGGCGGCCGAAATTTCGAAGACATCCGTAATCGTAGTCCTGAAACTGATAAAGTGGCACATTTGAATGCGGGGAATGGGACTGTTGGCGCTGTGATTCTTCAACCTGCCACAAACGACCATGGAGTCTGGTAAGGAGCATGGTGCAAATTCCTCGTTGATGACTGAATACATAGCACTCTTCGACCTTTGTCGAAGATCGAGACGAGAAGTGAGGATTTAAGATGGGGGTCTTTTACTGAGCGGTTGTTTTGCACGTTGGTGGTTCGTAGTTGTTTCGGCATGGTTCAGTCGAGCCCGGCAGCGGTGAAAGTTCCTGAACGAAGTAAGACGTCCGATGCTGCTGTGATTAATTGTATGAGATTTTGAGAGATAGTTTGTGGAAGAAGAAGGGGGAGATGGGACGCGACAAAATTTGATACATACATAGGGGTTGGTATTTCGGTAAAGTCAGCGACCTCGGCACTTCCCGATTGGGAAAATTTCCAAGTATGTATTCATCTCGATAAGGTGGCAATCATATTCGACAATCGTACTAGACCGTCTTATCTTGAGATTCTCTCAATGGTACTATCATCGGCAAGAGCGCTATAACTTTCGGCGGAAGAGATAATTTGCTTCGACAGGATGATCATCGGTACTCGCCTCCACAATCTCCCAGTAACTCAATCAGTTGATCCCTCTTACTTGTCTTCAACAGCTCTTGTATTGCGACCTGATCCGCCTCGTCCAACTTCCATCCAAAACTTTTCAGATTTCCCTCGGCATGGGCACTAACTCCCATCCTCGTTCCGACGATGACAGCACCCACGTAATCGAAGTCAAGCACCCACCTCGTCGCAACATTCGAAATAGACACGTCATGTTTCATCGCAATCTGCTTCAAAATCCGTAGCAATTGTTGGAATAAGGCCCATCCACCCCAATTCAAAATCATCTCATAGTATTTCCGTTGGGAAGGTGTGATGTCGGTACTGAAGAGTTCGGGCTCAGGTTCATTGAGCCATTTCTCTGCGATGAAGCCACCACACAAAGTGCCGTATGTCAGTAATTTTACGTCGTGTTTTGTGCACATGGCGCCCATTTTGTAAGTAGGCCTGGAATCGATCAGTGAAAACTGAACTTGGTTTGTGTGGATGCTGATGCCCGCATCGAGAACAGTCTGCATGTGCTCAGTGTCGAAATTGCAAAGGCCCAGCATATGAACTCGCGGATCTTCCTGAATGTATTTGAGCGCGGTAAGATACTGTACATCGGAATAGAGTTGCCAGTGGAATTGTAGGAGATCAATGTGGTTAGCCAGCATTCTTGCGCACCGCTCGGCAATGTTAGATGCTACGACCTCGGCGGTGATGCTGATAGGTGTAAAGACGCAATATTTTGTTGCCCCAAAAAGCGAGTCTGGGTTTGAGCATGAGGCTCGAAATTTACCAAACAGTACTTCGGCATCGCCGTAGTGGTCTGCCATATCGTAGGCTGTAAAGCCACTGGAGGCGTAAGTGGAAAATTGCTTTCGCATATCGAGGGTTGAGGCCGAGCCCCAGGAGGGACTAGAAAGCTGCCAGAGACCAGAGAAAAGACGAGGAAGGACACTATTGGAGAGTTTGAAGGTTTCAATATGAGAGGCTAAGGGAGGAATTGTTGACATGAGGAGCTGCTGTCCGCTTTCAGGTGATGAATCTATTGAAGAGATATTCAGGCCCAAAGATGGTGGGGTCAGAGCAGCTAGGCTTCGCTCGAAGATGAAGTCCTCGGAAGTTGCTTTCCAGCTTTGGTAGCATTGGGCGATAGCGTCGAAAAGAGATTGAAGGACTAGCCTCTCTTCCTGTGAGGGCGATCGATTTCCGGTAGACGTTAGAAGAGACTTTTGTACCGCAGTCAGAGCCTGAACAATGTCTCCGTCGATCGTAGAGAGCGCACGTAGTAGGTTGTTCGATGATACGGTGGCGAGTCGTAGGTATGCTGCTTGATCCACGATAGTCGTAAGGAGAGAAAGACTCTCATAGCACATGCCACAGCCTAGCATGGTACGTATCCTTTGCTGCACTGCCTTGAACCCTTCCGTAGTCTTGGATTCATTTACGTCGGCTGAAAAGAAGTTCTCCGAAGAAGTTGTCGACGTTGTCTTCTGCAGGTAGTTTCTGGTGCGTTCCTCGAATAGGGTGGTCACTGATGGATCTGCTGCAAGCATGGAGCGAAGAACCGAGCGGAGGCCATCAGAAGGCATGTTGGCGATGATGGTGTCCACCGTCAGATTGACGTGAGCCATCTTGGGCTCCGAAGACGACATAATCAACGGAGACAAGATGCACGATTGCTGGCTCGACGTGGGCCTGGCGTATTTCGGATGATATGGTAGGCCGTGGAATGATGAGATGATTGTAGCGATTTGGGCAAATGATACCTGAATGTCACCTGCAGTCGGATATTAAAAACCAACATCTACTACACTGCCATGCTTTGCCTTCAATTTAATTCTAACAGGCAGGATCATAAGGCATTCGACAGCCGGTAATCAAGGAGGGTTCGGTGTCTATCTCGTCGATCCTTGACGGGGCATCGTCCGCCGCGCCGAACAGTCTTGGGATGTGGGACGTATCGATATCCACGAAGGATTGAAAAAGCAAGCTCTGGTGTGGTCGCGAGTGTGGCGTCTTCATCAGCATTTGCGTGTTGGTAGTATTATACAGAAAGAGGCAGAGAGCCCACTTCATATGTAGCGACGGCGGGAAGAAGCGGAAAATTACCTACGTACGGTACGGGAGCTTGGCAAAGAGGTGGGATATCGATTACAGTACCCTGACAGTTGCAACGTATGTCGTTCACCCGCTCCCCTGTACCCACCATAGTTCTACGGCTACCATAGCGTATGGAACACAATCGGCATGAAGGCCGAGCCTTATACGCCGGCATACCTTCGCTCCTCGAGCCGGATTGAAGCCAGAGCCACACCACTCTCCTAACATGAACTCGCCAGCTCCAGGAACCTCAGGCCAAGGCATCGGTAGCAGCTTCAATGCTTGCCTGCCTTGCCGCAGGATCAAAATGAAATGTCCTTTGTCACATAATGCTACCAAATGCGATCGATGTGTAAGGAAATCTTTGGTTTGTGAGTTCCAGCAACACCGTAGGGGTCGAAAACTTGGGACCAGACTGAATTTGTTCTCTACAAACAAAGGATGTCACCCCGCGGATGTAGAAAGCGTCACAGAAGCTCATGCAGAGGGTATAATGCCTGCGAGCTTCGCCCAGGAACATACCAGACAAGCATCCGCAGAGCGTCCAAGATACGAGCCTGATGAGCCAGAGCCAGAGCCAGAGCCAGCTCGTCGTGGGTTCTGGTCGGATACGGATGGCTTTCAACCTTTCAGCTTGCTTAATCGGCAGGCGGCCAGAGGGAGTTTTTCCCTGCAAAACATTCTAAGCACGAACCTAGTATCGACTGCAAATACTACTTCTCTGCCAACCGCTAGGGAAGATGATCCCATTAGCAAAGGACTTCTCAATCATGCTATTGCGACTTCATTGTATCAAGGGTACGAAATTGATAGTCGAGTTCGAAGTATTCAATGCTAACTAGTCGTGGCTTAGGTTTATGGCAAACCTCAATCCTTTCATCTGTCAATTCGACCCTCTTCTGCATACTTTCGAGTACGTGAGGGAGACTTCGTCATTTTTGTTATCGGCTATGCTTGCTGCAGCCGCAAAGGCCCTCGATCCTTCTCTTCAGTCTCATTTACGTGACCATGCAGAGACACTTTTCGCCAAGGCATTTTGTCGCGGTGACAAGTCTGCAAGTCACGTCCAGGCAATCTTGATTTTGACATACTGGAAGGAGCCCGAGGACACTCGAGCTTTTATGAACGTGGGCCTGGCAATCAGAATTGCTATGGAGCTTGATTGGCATAATTTAGCTGTCCATTCCCAGACTTCTGAACGCAGTGATTTTGAAGCACGAAAAGCTCGTAACATAGAAAGAACGTGGCTCGTCCTATTTGTCTATGATCGCAGGTAAGCTAATGTGCGGGCTACGTGTCTAGCCGTCTTCTAACTCCACAAACCTCAGCATCAGTTTGCAAACGGGCAGACCAAGGATGATCGAACGAGGCCAATTCATTGATACTGTCGAGGGATGGTACATGTCCCCTTTGGCCACCCCTTTTGATGGCTTACTGTGTGCCTTTGTATCGCTACGTCTACTTACCGCGGATGTTCCCGGTCTTATTCGGGCAAAAGACAGTGGTTCCCATTGGCACATCCAGCATCATCATCCGTTGATGAAAATCATGGAAAATCAAATTTCCCAGTGGCAGAGACAGTGGACAGTGACACTTGGCAGAGGTAAGGTTTCTGGCACAACAGTTCGCAAAGCTATTCTGACAATTTTTAGATAGAATCCATTTGTTTCTGATATCATTCTACGGCGCACATACTCTCCTGCTGCTCTTCTCCCTTCCTTTGCAGTCCTCTCTTTCATGCAAATTCGCTCCAATTGACATGGAAGCCCTTTGGATTACTTACAATGCCGCCATTAGAATGCTACAACTCGTCGCCGACAAATCAAATACATCATCTCTGTATTTTGCGCAAGACTCAGTTCACGTCATGGTTGCATACGCAGCAGTGTTTCTGATCAAGGTGAGACTAGTTTCGCCTTCCAACAATCTGCCTGCTGACCTGGTGTAGTTGGTGCTCTCAGTCCCAGGCACTATACGCCGCGAGATTGAAATCACAATGATAAATTCACTACGTGCTGCGGCGGAATTTCTCTCACACCAAGCTGCGCCCCCGAATACAGGATGTGCGCTGCAATCAATATTCCTGGTCAATGTATTAGCTCTGATTGAGAATCCATCTCAATGCCATATGGCAAGGAACACCCCCCAAAAAGCACCACGACTTCTTCCTGGGCAGCAATTAGAGGAATACGAAAGGACAATGCAAGCCACGGAGATGCTCAGGCCGTCTTTGCACGAGGCGCAGCAACAAATTTCACACAGGTCTAGTGGCCACGACGCCATCCTTGGCAAATCCAACGACTCGTCTCTCAGCCTAGATTTTCAAGACTTCGATTTCGACGACAATCAAATGTGGTCGAGGATGTTTGCCTCCGCTGGGTTCGCGATCGATGATGGCACATTCCTTCCAGACGTTGGCGGCAATTAAAGCTCAATTTGAAAATCTCATATCTTCGCAATGGTAAATCGGAATCTTTTATGTCTCGAAGCAATTAAGATCTCTGATGTTTGGAGTAGATGTTGGCATGAATCCAACTTGAATTCGGGATCCCTGAAGCTCACGTGCCACGGCTTTCTCTCCGATTCTGTTAAACACCGGTAAACTGATAACAAACTCGGCCGGCCAGACTTGTTCCACCTGATTGCCGGCGTCTCAGAAAGTTCACAGGTGGTACGAAGTTGATTTCGACACGGCGAGTATGAATCTGAGCATGAATTTGGGGTATCGCCAGATCAACACAACAGCTTGATGACAGACCAGAGCAGTCTTTGTGTCTCAGTCATCACAGTCTCAAGTCAGTATGTTGTTTCCCACTCTGACTGCTTTGGTTTTCCACTATTTTTTGACGTACGCACAAGCGTCGACACAAAGTTTGGCTAATCGACCATGGCTAAACTCGACACTGCCTCATGAACAGCGACTTCAGCTGTTCTTGAATCAATTGAATAGCACCCAAAAATATGCCATGGTCCAGGGCGATACCGAACTTGACGAGAACGGCACAGGTGTAAACCCCTGCATTGGTCACATCTCTGGGAACATCACGCTTGGAGTTCCATCAATCTGCATGGGGGATGGTCCTGCCGGTGTTGGAAACTCGTTGAACAATGTCACCACTTTCCCAGCGCCAATTGTGGCCGCTGCATCATGGAACACTTCCCTCGAATACGCTTACGGACAAGCATTGGCTCAGGAGCACATGGCGAAGGGTCGCAATGTGGTCCTGTCACCGACTATCAACATCCTCCGATCACCATTGTGGGCGCGCGCGGCTGAGACGTTTTCAGAAGACCCATACCTGACCTCACGAATGGCTGTGGCGGGTGTTATGGGCGTTCAGAGCCAAGGTGCTTTGGCCTGCCCCAAGCATTTTGCTGCGTACAACCAGGACACGAACAGGTTTGGCTTGGACCCTGACTGGGACACGGTGGACGCTCGCGTTGATAAGCGAGTGCTTCATGAACTCTATCTTCCTGCCTTTAAAGCATCCGTTCAGGAGGCAGATGCCGCGTCTATCATGTGCTCGTACAACATGTTGAATGGTGCTTTCACCTGCGAAAATGACTGGCTTCTTAATACCACATTGAGGCAAGAATGGGGTTTCAAGGGCTTCGTTGTTGCTGATTGGTACTTTTCAACCCGCAGTACCGTCGGTGCCGTCATGGCAGGTTTGGATATCAGCATGCCTGGAGGATCGCTTGAAAGCTCTTATGGATTTCCAGCCTTTTACGGGGACTTACTTGTCGAAGCCGTGGAGAATGGGACAATCCCAACTTCGCGAGTGGACGACATGGTTGCTCGACTGTGGCGGTACATGTTCAAACTTGGGATGGTTGACAATCCAGTAACCGGGGATGCCGATTCGTTAGCAAGGTCACAAGCGCATCTTGATCTAGCCCAAAAGATGGCGGAGGATGGATCCGTTCTTCTTAAGAACGATGACCGGACCTTACCTCTCTCATCACAGAAGTACAGCAAAATTGCCGTGTTCGGAATCGACGGCACAAACCAAAGCCAAGTAACGGAGAATCATGGTGGCTTTGTCATCGACTCGACAATGGTGGTACAATCTCCATTAGATGCCTTGAAGCGGCGGGCTGACAGGGAAACCAAAATGACGATCACTTACTCCGAGGCATATCCAGGCACAGGACAGTTTCCCACGGCTCCATCAAGCTTATTTGTCGGAGGCGGCCTCAACGTCACTTACTATGCAACTACTGACTACTCTGGGACTGTTAACCAAACCGGGTTCGTCAACAATATCACCGCAGCCACGTATCCTTCTGAGCTTTGGATTTCTTGGCCACAGGTTTTCTCATGCGTGTATGAAGGCATATTCAAGCCCAACACAAGCGGACTTCACCACTTCTCGATGACTGGCCAAGGAGATGCTCTCCTCTTCATCGATGGAAGATTGATCTCCAATATGTCAAAAGCGAATTTTGGAAACACGGTTCAAGGGATCGCCAACCTAACTGCAGGAGTTGAGGTCCCAGTGTCACTGAATTACTCTATGGGTCACTCTCTGTCCACTGGAGCGTATGGGATCACGTTGGGAGTTGACGTTGGTAACGAATATCGAGACTCAGAAGCCATCTCGGTTGCCCAAGAAGCCGACCTCAGCATAATTTTTGCATCCGACAGGCACTCGGAGGGTGTCGACAGCAATATAGGTCTCTCTCTACCTGGCGACCAGGATGCGATGATCTCCCGCCTTGCTGCGAACTCCAAGAAAACAGTCGTAATCCTCAATACCAATTCTGCCATTCTAATGCCCTGGATTATCGACGTGGATGCTGTGATGGAGTCCTGGTACGGTGGCCAGCAAATCGGTCTTGCGCTTGAGAGATTGCTCTTTGGAGATGTCAGTCCCAGTGGAAAATTACCCTTGACGTTCCCCAAGAATTTGAACGACACCATACCGATCACATCTGATCTAAATGTGCCCTACGACGAAGGTCTTCATGTTGGCTATAGACGGTTCGATGAATATGACATTGAACCGCTGTTCCCATTCGGACATGGACTGACATACTCGGCATTCGAGGTCAACAACCTCGCTATTCACGTGGAAAATTCCACAAACTCGATTGTCATTGTCTCCTCGACGTTGACTAACACGGGAACGGTGGATGCGGCGGAGGTCGTGCAGCTGTATATCAGTTATCCGAAAGAGGCTGATGAGCCGCCAAAACTTTTGAAAGCTTTCAAGAAGTTGTACCTCAAGGCGGAGGACAGCACGAACGTGGATCTGCAGGTCTCACTCGAAGATTTGCGCATCTGGTCGCCGCAAGTAGAGGATTGGACATTTGTACATGGCGAGTACACATTTCTCGTCGCTTTCTCCGCCGGCGACATCAGGTTGCAAGGCACGATGGAATTATGAGGACAAGCCTACATGTAATTTTAAATCCTAATTTGTGCTCGTTTTCCTTCACAGATGCAAACCAAGAGATTGAAATAAGTCAATGCTACCCTCTCCAGCCAGCTCCTTCACGAATCCAACGGCACAGCGGTCGTATCCGCATGACTGAAAACCCTCTTCGCAATCCTCTCAATCTTCAATTGTGATTTACAATTCGGATCCGGACAAGCCACCAAAGCATCCGTACTCATCCAATCATTCGTATGCGTTGGTCGTTGTTTCGCTGCCAGGAGTGGCATAATCGCCGCTAGTTTCACGCGTCAACTTCAATTCCTATGCCATGTGTAGGAAGGCTGAATTGATGGAAAGCGACCTACATAGACTGTATATACTAAAACCCTGATCTTTGGGTAAATGTAACATTTCTCCGCGTAGGATGAAGTGATCGCCTTCCTTTGCGCCGCAGTAGATTTTTTCGTTTGGAGGGCAGATTACCTATGAGGATTTAGTTGACGACATTATGAATTGGGATGAATCATTTTTTTGGAAGGAGAGATTGTACCGAGACTTTGAGGTCGTAGAGTTGGAAGTTGTCGCTCATTGTATTTACTTTTTGGTCTGTTTTGCGGATGGGGATGTATCGCGGTAGGTGTGGGAACGCTGGGAAGTTCTTGGAATGGTGTTTTCGATCTGATTCCAACCGGACATTGCCGATCATATCCACGCCGGCGTTCAAGATTCGTTTCTTTCGCCATCACCAAATTGTATCCTTATCTACCATCGGCTCTCTGCTCCCGAACTTCTTCGCTATCAAGCACTGCAAATATGCTGGGTCCTGGTGAGCGCTGGGAGCGCTTGATAGCGAGACGCGCTGATAACGTCCGTCGGCGTCCAAATCGCCTATAGAGATATGCACCTACAGGCATTCAGACGAAAAGACCAAGGCAACAAAACCATGGGTTGATCCACGACGTCTCTTGCTCGTAGCCACTAAGAGTTTCTACAACTTCAAGATAAAGTTTCGTAACCATGCGAGACGATAAAAATTCTGTTGATTTGGGCATTTCGAGTTCTGGTGCAAGAGATGGGGAGATGGAGTATATTACGCCTCGAAATGGGGCGAATGAGGTTAAGAGGGATTTGAAGAGGAGACACATTGTTAGTTACATTCCCTTTGGCAGCTGATGATCTTTCACTCTGACGGCGAAATCGAACTCGAGGAATTGCCCGGGAAACTTCCAAGATCAAAAAGTCGGAATTCTTGACAGTTTCACTCCCTAGACAAAGACTGCTTCTACAAAGACTGCTTCATGATAATTGCCAGGAAGTGGAAAGAAATTGGCATTGAAAGCCCTCCTACATTCCTGAACATGTGCTAACATGTACACAATAGAACATGATCGCAATCGCTGGCATGATAGGAACCGGTCTTTTCCTCGCCTCGGGACAGGCAATCGCAACAGCCGGGCCAGTGGGAGCCCTATTCGGGTACATGGCAATGGGCCTAATTACCTGGGGCATCGCACTCATGACAGCAGAAATCTCAGCCTTCATGCCCGTAACAGGCGGCTTCGTCCGCCACGCCACCAAATTCGTTCAACCCGCTTTCGGTACAGCAACAGGCTGGAATTTCTGGTACACCATGGCCATCACAGGTCCCGCTGAACTGAGTGCAGCCGCGACCGTCATCAATTTCTGGGACGCATCAATCAATCCGGCGGTCTGGTTTACGGTATTTATCGTGGTTATAATGGTTCTGAATTTTGCGCCTGTCAAGGCTTATGGTGAGAGTGAGGTTTTCTTTGCTGCGTTGAAGATTTTACTTATCATCGGGTTGATTATTGCTGGCCTTGTTGTTGATCTTGGGGGTGCGAAGGGCCAGGAACGACTTGGCTTCAGATACTGGAAAACGCCTGGTCCATTTAACGCCTACCTTGTTCCTGGAAATACAGGCAAATTCTTGGGATTCTGGTCGACCCTCATCAGCGCAGCTTATAGCTACGCAAATGTGTACGTCACCCCATTATCCTGATACCATTAAGAAAAAATACTGAGCAGTTGAATCTAGCCAGGTCGTCGCCATCGCCGGCTCCGAGACCCAAAATCCCCGCCAAATCATCCCAAACGCCCTCCGAATGACCTTCTTCCGCGTCCTGATCTTCTACGTCCTCTCCATCTTCATCGTCGGCCTCCTCGTCCCCTACAACGACCAAAACCTAGGTATCAGTACTGGAACAGCAGAACAATCCCCCTTCGTCATCGCCTTCACCCGCGCCGGCATTAAAGTCCTCCCAAGCATCATCAACGCCATCGTCTGTACCTCTGCTTTCAGTTGCGGCAGCTCCTGTATTTTCTTGGCGTCTCGCACGCTCCTGGGGATGTCAGAGGAGGGACATGCGCCGAAGCTATTTTTGAGGACGAATCGGTTTGGAACGCCTTATCTGGCTGTTACTGCGAGCCTCATTTTTATGCCGCTTGTGTATCTCGCTTTGGGAAGTAGCAGTAGTGTTGTTTTTGCGTGGTTTGTTAACATCACTACTGTTGCTGGGTTGATTGGATGGGTGGTTATCTGTGTCACTTACTTGCGGTTTTTCTATGGGTTGAAGTACCAGGGGATTAGTCGTGATCGTAAGTCCACAGCTCCTTTGAAGGCTGCACCGGTACTGATCGGGAGCAGGATTACCGTACAAAAGTCCACTACAACCATATATGGGCTGGGCGACACTCTCAGCCTTGACTCTGGTCATTTTGTTCTCGGGCTACAGCATCTTCTTCCCAGGCAACTGGAGTACTTCCACATTCCTGACATACTACATCGACATCGCCATTTTCATTTGTGAGTATTACCCTCGATCTATGGATATATGGTTGTATCGCTTGAATTCTAACATGAGTATAGCTCTTTGGGCCGTCAGCTGGGCATTTTTCAGAGAAAACCCGGTATCCCTCAAGGACATGGATTTCTCGGAAATCTATATTATTGAACAAATAGCGCACGAGGAGAAAGATTTGGCTATTATGAACCCAGAGGCTATGCCCTGGTGGAGGAAGTGGCTTGTATAACTGCGAATCAGACTCAACAATGTTTTTTGCCAACTTTCTTCCACTCTTCAAATTCAGCCCAAATACCCTCTTCTCTCTCCCTCCCCAAAAGTCAAAACTGCTAGCAGATTACCTGTTACCCTTATCCATCATACATCACCCCTTCCCATCACCTCGATACCCCCCTACCCCTCGCCGACTCCTCGAAAGCCAACGACCAAGAAAACTATCCAACACCTCTCCATCCCACCACAAACAACCCATGATACAAGTCCAGTACTACACACGCTAACCAAATGAAACACGAAAAACCCAAGATAAACCCACAGACGAATAAGATGCCCCTAAATCTCATCTTGTACGTTTAAATGCACTGGTACTAAACGTCTCCAAAATATAAACAAAATAGCCGATTAAAAACTTTCTTGGTCTCTTATCTGGGTATCTAATAGCTATCTACAGTCGAAGCAACCTCGTCTAGTCTCGCTATGAGAAGGTAGGTGTGGGAGGGATAGTAGTAGTATCAAGATAGACGGTATGTATTAGTGGGAGGTTTGGTTACGTATATATCACTACAATACAAATCCCCTCAAACCTATATCGCGCCATTCCATAACCTCGGAGGCCAAATCCAAGATGAAAAAGGACAAGAGTAAGCAAAATATTCAATACGATGCGATGCAATGACCAAGCCGTTTGCTCTTTAATCGAATATTATGTGGATAGTTGGATTCATACCTAAGATACATTACATTACAGACTACACGAGAAAAGTCCTGCCTGCAAGGTGGGCGTAAAGACTCCGTACCTACTATTAAGACACCAAAACATCACAACGTCAGATAGTACCCGCACAAACTTCTCTACATCCGCTTTCTCATGATTGTCCCATAACCGAGTTCCCGACGCCTAGTCATAATTGAGAAGTGTTGCTAAAAAAAACAAAAAAAAAAGATTGAATGGCCAACACCGCAAAACCAAGTGCCATATTATTAAATGGTTCTTTTCCTCCAGGTTCTTTCGGCCTGTGTTTGTTCATGGTCTCAACACCGTTTGTCCTGTCCCCTTGGAGTCTCTGTCCAATATTTCAATGTAGGTGCTTTCGATGCTCGTGGACTTGCTATCGAGGGTTCCAATCCCCTTGCTTCTGGCCCTTTGGACTCTTTAGTCCAGTTTCCCAGCCCTTGTGACGTGCTCTCATCAGCCTGGCATGATAAAAGCTCCGGGCATTTCCTCCTGCAACAAATCCACCGTCACCCTCTTCCCTGATCTGACTACGCAGCCATCTCGGTTTCTTCATCACTACGCCAGAGTCACCTGTCCCTCATCACCAATGATCCGAAACTCAGCAACTTTCGCCCCGGAATAGCCGTCCGCATCGTCCATGCTGGCACGATCCCTTTGCGCCCCCAAAATTGTAAGTATCGCAAGAGTTCCACTCCAGACCGGCGGGTCAAGAATGACCTCTGTAGTATTGGTATTGCCTTCATACGATTTGATGTCCAGCGCCGCGCTCGCATTGTACGGGTTTGAAATCTTGACGTTCTTGTCACTCCAAACAGTAACGGGCTCTGTGGTAACATTACTGAAGGTGACATTGAATTCAATCGGCGGCAGATCAGCCCAATCGAACGAGAGCCTGTGGATCGGTTGTGGTTTCGCCAACATCTCGACCCTGAGCGAAGCCGTTTTGTTGGCATTGGCTGGCTGCCATTTGGTAGAGATGGCACCATCGACTGCCGAGACGGGGAATTGTCCGGACATGGCTCTTTCTTCTGATGCAACATAGACACATTGTGCAATGTTTCCAGGTACTGTCTGGACTCTGTGGGCTCCACGATTCTCAATGGTGATAGCCGGGCCTGATGTAGACCAAGTGCTTGGCAGCAGGCCATCAACCTTGACGTGGCCAATGCCACGCGTGACAGGAATTGAGCTGTTGACGTATGTTGAGTTCGCGTTTCTCAATGACCAAGATAAAGGCAGACGTGCGAGAGTCGTGTGGGTCAGATTGGAAGTCGCATTGACTGCATGGCCCTGCCAATAGATCGTGCGGTAATTCAGATATGGAAGGTATGGAGGTAGGTCAGGGTCTACGTTGAGCGAATCAATTTCCAGGCGCAGACCCAGGAAACCAAACACAGCCACTCGAAGAGCGCCCCCCATCCCGGTCAGAAATGGGAAAGCTGGGTGAGTATGTCCATTGGCATCGAAACTGTCGAGACTTTGCTCCGAGTACTCGAACCAAGGTTCGCGGACATATGGCTCAGAGCCACGGAGGGCGTAGGTCCACGAAGAACAGCCCGAGGGCGAGATCTCGTTAGCAACGATACTGTAGACACCGTACGTCATACCTGGCCCGCTCAAAGCCTGTTTGCTGGCGTAGTAATCCAGATTGATCAGAGCATAAGGATTATCGTAGTCCAAAAGGTCATCCACTAAGACCACATCTGCCTGCTTGACAGAGATTGTGCCATTCATGCCTTCATACTCTAGAGTGATATTTGTCGAGCTGTCAATTGGAACATAAATGTTGTCCGCTTGATGATACCATGTCTGGTTGGGCTCCAGGCCAAACTGAGACCTTAGCTTGCTGGCTTGCTTCAAGTGCATCTTCATCTGAACCATTGTGAACGCCGGATTGTTCACATTATTTGCATATTCATCCTACACTCAGTCAGCAATTATTCCCTCGTAATAACATGTCTACTTACTGGATCAGTCGCATTGAGCAGAGTGTACATGCCCTTGGTTTGATTGAAAATCAAGACGTCCGAATACATGGATGCCACAGCGTCGTACACGGGAAAGTAGAATTTGCGGAAGTGGTCGATATCACCAGTTACAATCCAGTCATTGAGCATATTGAGGCCAATATCGCCATTGAGATGATACTCGTAGTCGAAACATGGTGCAATCCCCGTACAATTGCCGTATCTGCCACTCGTCCATGGAAAAATGGCCCCTCCCTCCGTGAACCTGGTTGCATTCTTCGTGGTCGATTCTGTGGATCCGAGATTGCGCTGGGCCTGCGGAAATTGTTCGACTCTGAAGTTGGCAATCTGTTTTGCGGCTTGCGGATGTGATATGATCAGTCCCGGCGACATCCACACATCAGCATCCCAGAAGATTTGACCTGCGTAGGAACTCGATCCCAACCCACCTACGGGTATACTCCAAACATCGAGTTTCGTGTTGTTACCAGCCATCTTGATCGCATTCTCACCGACTGTATTCTGGATGAGGTTGAAGGGATTGGTCGTGGCTGTTATCTGCATTTGAATGACATTGAAGTCTGAAGGCAGCGTCTGATTTTCAGGATACGCGTAGCTGTCCACAGAGTGTGGCGGCAGAACAGATGCCCACTCTTGCTTGTGTTCGTCAAGCAGGGCGTTGAAGCCAAGTGCAGCTCCCGATAGAGATGCATGACGTGCTGTAGCTTGAGCATCGGCAAAAGCATCGGTCGAAGCTCCGCCAACGAACTTCGAAATGATAGACGTCTCCCCACGTTTGATTTGCGCCATGATGGCTGTAGCGATAGAGGATTCGTTGGTACCGATGTAGTCCGTGTTTGTGTAGGGCTTCTGGCTTGACATGTCGAGTGATCCCGATCGTAATGTTGAGTAGACATATGCGGTGACATTTGTGACCCAGTGAGGCTGTACCGCACTCCAGATAGTTCCATTGTCAACTCCTTTGTCCACAAATTCAGCGTACGTTGCGCAATCTCCATTCAAGGCATCAATGATCGTTATATTGGTGTCTTGAGTCGCACTTATTTTGAGCTGTACAGCCGCCATGTTGACGAATAACTTATGCACCAGCATAGTGTACTCAATCCCCAGTGCCACACACCCTGGAGGTGCCCAAGAGTACGACCAGCTTAACGTCCCCACCTTGTGATTCATAGTCGTAGAGAAACCACTGATTTGCGACGCATCAGTCGATGCATTCAGCACATGGCCATTTGATTCCACCATGAGATTTCCCCAATGCGGCACACCAGCAATCGGGCTCTCGCTTCCATATTGCGCCAACCATGGGTAGTTCGTTCCTTTAATTTGTCGTGAAGCTACATTCGCGTAAAATCCGGCGATTGTCGCAAATGTCTGCCGTCGATCTTCCAGTGGCCAGCCATTGATCATATCGCCTTCTTCAGGTTTGTCGACCTCAAAAAACGGTCCTAGGGCTGCGACATTGATGCCCAGATAACCGTTTGCCAGCGACTTCCGTGCCTGGTAATGCGCCTGGTTCAGACGCGTTGTTGTGAGTTTCCAGTCGACATCATTCCAAGTGACATTGGAGAGCTCTCCCGCGCGGTACTTCCCAAGAGCCCCTGAGAACAAGACAAAGAGAGCGAGAAGAAAGGATGTGACCATTCTGTCCGAATTGAGTTTGTGTTTCTTCGTTCTGCTGTTCACTGTATACCTGGTATATGGTCGTCGAAGTTAGAGTGGTTCCTCAAGAATCGTGGTCGCTTCCGATGCATCCCCGTGGTGAGAACAAAGTCAAGATGCCAATCATGGACAACACAAGCCAGCGACCATGTCAAAAGCACATTGAGGGAGAAAGTACAAGTCGAGTGCTTCGGTGTGGATGAGGGTCACGGGGAGATGAGGAGTGCCGTCTTTTGTGGGCACTAAGCGTTGAACTGACCTTGATTGTATAACGGGTTAGGTTGTACGGGCAGTGGAGTTGTCAGCCATGGACGTGGTGCGCGTGATAGTCTTGGAAGTTGTCAAGTGAGGCAGACTGACGATATCAGCTGCCACCACAGAACGCAGCTTCTGTTCAATAAATGGGCAAGTTGAGTTTGTCTCTCAAGCATTACGTTTGACGGGAGCGAGGGCAGGCAAATGCAAGTGCGGGGAAGGGGATCGAAAGTAGGCCATCATTGGAACCATCTGTCCGCTGTCGTGCCTCTTTCACGATGCCAACGAGCAGTGACCTGCGTAGCTGGATCTCATGAAGGGTGCAGACCTTGTATGCTGGTCCCAGGACCGGGAAAGGTGAGCAGACTGGCCATTGGTGGGACGGGAGTGAGTGACCTGGTGCTGGCTCTGCAGACCCGGACTTTATGCTGTTCAGTTCACGAGTCCTGAACGTTGGTCACTGTCGAAGCTTGGTGGTAGGAGGTAGAAGGCAGCTCTGTAGATTCTTTCGGCGACTTCGGCATACTTTATCAATCTCGACTCCCCAGCATCATCTAGTACTAATCCCCACCATCACATTACTTCAGACACAGCATATGACCTCGTTATTCATGTACTCAAGCTCGGCATCTCCATGCGCATGCTTGTTGGTTCTTGAGAACGGCTTCGTGTACTAACTAAACATATACGTTCATTCAGCATAACTACCGACGTTGGGAGAGGTAAGTAGAGCGACAATGAGGATCAGAGAATTCGTTGCAAGGCTTATGTGTGTAATAAAGGTGTGAAGTGCTAGCGTACAAACAATTCTTGTGAATGTATTCAGAGTTCCTGACTTGGTCAAGGGCAGGAGTCTGGGAATCCTGGAGGCTTTGCGGCAGCCACTCTTATTGAACACCTTACATCAGCTTGTTGGCCATATCCATGGCTTAGAACATCTGTTGCTTTGTATCAAATCCCGACTAAGCAGCATCCTTCGCCTCCGGATGTCCCACAGGCACAAGCTTGCCAACCACCAAGTACTTCTCATTGAACCTCTCTTCCCACCCACGCAACGCATCCATTTGCTCCGCATCCAAATCTTCAAGCTTGTCCAATGGCCCTTGCAAGTCCTTCGTCAACATATCCTCATCGAAACTGCCACATGCCAGCCCTCGGCTCGCATCGCGTCCCGCGAAATTGTTGTATGGACCACCTGGACCATAGAAGTTGCGGCCAGAGCTTACGTCAAAGACTTTGCCTCGAACGGCGAAGTAGACGGGGGTGCCGTTTCTGCCATTGTAGGGAAGGAGAGTTGGAGGAGTGAAGGTACGGAATACTATCGGTGGTGGGGCTTTTGCGAATGTAACGGCGGGCTGTGGACGGATTCGGAGGTAAACGATGAAGGCAAAGAGTGTGATGAGGATCAAGTTGACTGGGGTGATTGCAGGGACACTGAATTGATTGTTAGGCTTCTGGTTATGAGACTTTGAAAGCTGTCGTTGCTTACGCGGCAGCTGCCGGAGGAGGGCTCGTTGCTGTTGCTTTCTTTGTTAGGACTACTTCTTAATGCAGCGGGATTCAGACTCACCACTCGACATGATGTGGGTTGCTCAGCTTGTGGTTACCTGATTATGTTCTCACAGTGGTGAGTAGAGAATACGGAGTACCTAGATGTCTTGTTCTCGAGGCTCGGATCTCGAAGATCCGCTTTCCGTCACCTCCACCATGAAGCCCTGGAAGCCCTTCTTTTCCAACCTCAATATTTCCGGGTCAAGAATCAAACAACATCACCAATTCACCAAGGTATACGGTTACGGTCCGTGGTCAACAAACCTGTATTGAGGCACTAACCATCATCCGAAAGGGCCGATCCAACCATCGTGAGATTGCATCTAGTGGAACGCCACCAGGAATCCAGGCGCGGAATCGGTTATTCGGTCACTTCTTTACTTCTAACCAACCACGATTCCGTCCTAACTGTGACATCATGCGCATTTCAGCTGACGGTCTTAAACGCTCCTGGTTCCCTTTTCGTAGAATTTCATATCTCTCCCGTTCCAGATTTCTGTTCCCACGAGACCCATCGGCTTCGTTATTACTCCCTCAAGTCTCCACTCGAGCTCTACCAAGTTCTTTAAAGTCTACTCCTGACCTCATTACAGTGCGAAAGTGTCCAAATGTTGTAGGTCATTCGTCCTCTAACTCACTCAGGAAATCCCTCATGGCTACCAACCAACCTGCAGGTGCTCATGGAGCTGGCACCGGTCACAAAGCATCGACTGTCGGGAACGACGCAGGCAACATCATTAAACAGACGGCAGCCAAGATCCACGTATGAGATATGATCTTTACGCTGTATTCACGCGACTCACTGTAGAAAGGGTCTTGGGGAAGCCATTCGAGGCAACTTCAACACATTCGCCGACTCTGCCGTGGGAACCGACTCCACCAAGTCACGTACTGTGACAGATAGAGGGATGGAGGAGATCCGTACGGGCAAATATCAAGGCACTGGCGCTGGAGTGACCCCAGCGGACACAGACGCTGAGCGCGTGAACCGCGATGTGCAAGGTGAAGGGGGACACGTTGGAACTGGACAGTCGACATATAACACCACTGGCACCACTGGCAATACAAATACTACTGGCATCATAGGTACTACTGGCACCACTACCAGCGATCGCGTTGTATAGGAGACGCTTATTCTTCTGGTGAATAACACGAGAATCGAGGACGGCTAAGCTCAGCAGTTTATATTTTGAATTTAAAGATGATCTTTTCGACTACTGCGTGCACAACTGTCGTTCCGTCGATCGGTGCCACCTGTGCGAACTATTTATCATCAAATCCCTGTAAACAGAAATGTCCCTACGTACTAGTAGTGATCTTGATATTGTCCACGTCTGGACGAAGATTCTGGCTAAACAAAGTCTCGTTATAACGCGGTGAAGACTCCCATCTCCTAGAAGCATTGTTCAGGCTGGACTTCTACCCTCCAATTACATTGGCGTGATTGGTTAATGCGGTCACCCAGCCTTGTCGAGCTTTCCGAGGCAAACCTGTGATAGCCGGTCCATTATCTTGGGTGGCGCTCAGCGCCACTAAAAAGTTCCCCTCGACATCCTCCTTGACCGTGAGAATTGTTCCCTTGCTTGAACAATAGAGGAGCAATCGATCAGTTAGAAGCCGATCCATAGCTACAACCTTCTCACTCGCGATTCCTTCCGGTCCTTATCTTGTTTGACAACAAAAGAAGCGTAAAGCACGGATATACCCCTCCGAGTTCGCACTCAAATTATCAAATACGAGTTCCAAAGAAAACATATTGGTGGAAGACGACAATTCCATAGTCCTACAGTCTTTGGGGTCGACTTCCTTACGCGACTGTTTGAGTGATGCAAGCTTCATTGAGGCGGGCGGCGTTTCGCCCCGCTTGCCGACTCCAGTTGCGCGTAGCACGACCAAGACAACTCACTCTGGCGCGAAGATGCGTTGCTAGACCTGGAGTAAGAAGTTTCTACTCGAGCACAGCAACGGACAACGACAATGGCCCTTCAAAGACGAACAGCTCTAAGCTATCACCTTTCGCACCTCTCGATGCCTTTGCTCACCGCCATATTGGCCCTTCCTCCTCCGAGGCTGAGGACATGCTCAAGGTCCTCGATCCTCCCGTAGACTCACTCGATGCTTTCATCAAGCAAGTTCTTCCTCCGGACGTTCTCTCCGCCAAGGATATACATGTTCAAGGGCCAAGAAGCAGCACAGAAGGAGGACAATCTTCAAGAACAGATGAAGGCGGATACTCCGAGAGCCAGCTCCTTGCGCGGCTGAAGACGATTGCTAGCAAGAACAAGGTCCTGCGAAGCTATATCGGTTGTGGATATGCTGGCACGAGGGTGCCAGAGGTCATCAAGAGGAATGTTCTGGAGGGCCCAGGATGGTATACCAGCTACACTCCATACCAACCAGAGATCAGTCAAGGACGTCTGGAGTCGCTGCTCAATTACCAGACAATGGTATCCGACTTGACGGGATTGGCTATGGCAAATGCATCCGTGCTGGACGAACCAACAGCTGCTGCAGAGGCCATGACTTTGTCCATCAATGCCCTACCAACATCAAGGCAGAGACGTCCCAACAAGGTCTACTATGTGTCCGACCTCGTCCATCCACAAACGATTGCGGTTCTTGCTGCCCGTGCTGAGGGATTTGGTGTCGAGATCCGGGTCGGCGATGTGCTATCTGAAGGAAGCAAAAATGTCCAGGACGTAGGAGAGGATTTGATCGGTGTGCTCGTCCAGTATCCCGATACCCGGGGTGGTGTTGAAGACTTCAAGAGTCTTTCGGACACCGTTCACAAGATGGGGGGAACATTGAGCGTGGGGACGGATTTGCTTGCATTGACTGTTCTCACCCCACCCGGCGAATTTGGCGCAGATGTTGCTTTTGGCAATGCCCAGCGATTCGGCGTCCCATTTGGTTTTGGTGGTCCACATGCTGCTTTCTTTGCAACGAGCGACAAGCATAAGCGTAAGATTCCTGGTCGTTTGATTGGCTTGTCAAAGGACAGGCTTGGGAATCCCGCTGCGAGGCTGGCTCTTCAGACTCGCGAACAGCACATTCGACGTGAGAAGGCAACCAGTAACATCTGTACTGCACAAGCGCTTTTGGCCAACATGAGCGCATTCTACGCTGTTTACCATGGACCAGAGGGCCTGAAGAAAATTGCAGAACGAACAATCACCATTGCCAGAGTTCTGCAGAAGGGTCTACAGGAGCTTGGGTACAAGACTGGCAAAGACGACAGCCCTGTACAATTCGACACCGTGGTTGTAGACACACCCAATGCACGAGAAATTGTGGATGTCGCGGTCAAGGAGAAGGGCATCAACTTGCGGTTCATCGATTCCACTCACGTCGGCATTACCGTTGATGAGACTGTAGACAAAGCAGATCTGGAAGATCTCCTCTTCATTTTCCAGAGTCCCACAAGCAAGCAGGTTACCTTCAACGTTGAAAAGCTCGCTGAAGAGGTCGGATACTCAGCTCTTGCCATTCCATCCACTTTCAAGCGGACATCCTCCTTCCTTACACATCCAGTTTTCAACTCCCATCATTCGGAGACTGAGCTCCTTCGCTACATCCATCATCTCCAGTCTAAAGATCTATCCCTCGTTCACTCTATGATCCCTCTCGGCTCATGCACAATGAAGTTGAATGCCACTACTGAAATGGTTCCTGTGTCGTGGCCAGAATTCTCTTCGATTCATCCATTCGTCCCACCCGACCAAGCTGAGGGTTATGCAGTCATGATTAAAGAATTGGAAGAAGATCTGTCCGAGATCACAGGCTTCCACTCCGTCTCGCTCCAGCCTAATTCTGGAGCTCAAGGTGAATTCACAGGTCTCCTGGTCATTCGAGAGTTCTTGAAGCAACTGCCAGGCAAAAAGCGAGACATATGCTTGATTCCTGTGTCCGCCCACGGCACAAATCCTGCTAGTGCCACCATGGCTGGCATGCGTGTCGTCCCTGTCAAGTGTGACATCCACACTGGCAACTTGGACATGGCTGATCTCGAGGCCAAGTGCAAGAAGCATGCTGACGAGCTCGGCGCCATCATGATCACATACCCGAGCACGTTTGGTGTCTTTGAACCACAAGTCAAGAAGGCTTGCGAGCTTGTTCACCAATACGGTGGCCAGGTTTACATGGATGGTGCAAACATGAACGCTCAAATTGGCCTTTGCTCACCTGGCGAGATTGGCGCCGACGTTTGCCATCTCAACTTGCACAAGACTTTCTGCATTCCCCACGGAGGTGGAGGTCCCGGTGTTGGTCCAATTGGTGTCAAAGAGCATCTCACACCCTTCCTCCCAGGTCATCCTCTTGTCGCCAATGTTGGCGGTGACAAGTCTATTCCACCAGTATCTGGCGCTCCGTGGGGTAGTGCCTCGATCCTGCCTATCTCTTGGGCGTACATCAAACTGATGGGCGGCCTTGGTCTCACCCATGCCACCAAGATCACCCTCCTCAATGCCAACTACATTCTCGCTCGGCTAAAGCCACACTTTCCCATTCTCTACACAAACGAGCACGGTCGCTGCGCTCACGAGTTTATACTCGATGTGAGGAAGTTTAAGGAAACGGCAGGTGTGGAGGCAATTGACATTGCCAAACGTCTTCAAGATTATGGGTTCCACGCACCCACCATGAGCTGGCCTGTTGCCAACACACTTATGATCGAGCCAACTGAAAGTGAGAGCAAGGAGGAGATGGACAGGTTCTGCGATGCTTTGATCAGCATTCGTAAGGAGATTGCCGCTGTCGAGTCGGGCAAGATGCCGAAGGAAGGAAACGTACTCAAGATGAGCCCACATACTCAAGGTGATCTCATCACTGCCGAGTGGGATAGGTCATATACACGAGAAGACGCTGCGTACCCGCTGCCTTACTTGAGGCAGAAGAAGTTCTGGCCCTCAGTCACGCGGGTCAACGATGGTGAGTGTTCTTTTCTTTCTTAGTGTTCGCTTGCGTCATGACTAACGTAAACCACAGCTTATGGCGACACCAACCTCTTCTGTACTTGTGCTCCCGTTCAACCCGAGGAGGACGATATCACCGGCATGGAGGCACCTGCACCAACCTGATTTCTTTCATCATTCAACGATTCGAGTTTCAACTATATCAATACCACTGTGCTTATTACAGCATACAACTGGCGTTCAACAACGGATCCTCTCTTCCCTTCACTTCAACAATAGCTGGCGTTTAGACTCGGTCACAGGAACGTATCCGGACAGAGCATGGCATGGGCGGGCAATAAGTTCTTCATTTGAGCGCTATACCTGATCTTCAACAAACATCAGCGAGCGTTCTAGCGAAACAATATGGTTATTATGGCGTTCAACAATCCGGAGGTGGATGCAAGAGGTACTGGTTTTACGAGGGGCCTATGTATGGGTACTGTTTAGATGGACAATCTCCAACATAGATGAGGTAGCTAGACCAGCTGTCGGACAGGGATTCCAACGAAGCTTTCACCAGACGGTTCTGCAAAAGACGCTGATTGACGAGTCGTCTCATCACGTACAACGACGGCTAAATCTGTGAATTACACTGACACAACAGTAAATACCGATGAGTGCGAACGATGACAATCGATACTGATAAGCTGCCAATCCTGTCGTGGCCCATAACGACGGCAGTGGTCGACTTGGCGCTGACCCAGCTGTTCCTCGATGCTTTCGAACATTACATGTCGGCGACGCATTCCGATGCTCACAATTTGGCCTTCTGATCATCGTCGTCATCGTGGCTCGAATTTGTGTAAATCATAAGGCGTTTACGTACCTTCGCTCTTGAATATCACGGAGCATGATTCGAAAGTTCATTGCGTGGATGAACAGTACTGAAGCATGCTCCCTTATCGCCGGGACGTAACCAGATGCTTGAGTAACACGCGAATTTGGAAGTCAGACACGCCTTCCATGCCTCCACAGCGTTCGGAATAAATTGTTGTCGCGACCTCGATTTACCACTTCCTTGGCGCGTCTTACATTGCTTGGTGATGATAGCACCCACCCATGATTTCATACGTCGATAAACTCTGTCATTATCCCATCTCAGCCACCCAAGAGACTTGAACTCCACAGTTTCGTCGAATCAAAAGACTTGAGCTCCACAGTTTCGTCGAATCAATCATGAAGCAACAGATCTCCACCTTCAAGGACTCCATGAACAGCCTAGAGCAATATGCCACAATCGTAATGACCAACTTCCAAAAGGAACTCAGTATCGCTAATTTGGCTGTTCGGGACAAGGATATCGATGGAAGGATCAGGATTTACACAGATGGACTTACGTAGTAGCTGAGGGGCAACAACGATTAGACCTTTGAGAGTGGCCGGTACTTTGGTGACTCACGAGGGATTGCAGATTCAGATTTGGAGGGAGATGAGGTTGGTAACGGAGAACGGTAGGGGATTTGTGAAGAAAATGTGGATGAGCTCGAGGTTGACTTTGTTGCGCTCGTGGTACTCGTATTTACAAAGCACCAAAACAGATCGACTCGAGGCAGTAGGGCAAATTCAAGAGCACCGATGCGAGGGTCATTCGGGATCTAGGGTTGATTATAGAGTAGCTATCCAATTCATGCAGAGGGTTCTCTCTCGATATAGTCATCACTTCAACTGTCACCATACTAACTCTTACAAAACCTTGCCCCGGATAGCAGTTCTCACAATATGAAAGGTAAACAGGCCCGGAAGAAAAAAGAAAAAAAAGATAAACTTACAAAGTGTGGCCGTTAGAAAGTAGTCTTCATTCATTTGTTCGACCAAAATTGTTGTCCAGTGTGACTGAGATCCTCTTTATCCTGCAATCATAGTCATCGCTCATCTTTCATCATACTCGTACAATACGAAGAAGCCCGCAATGGGTGTGTCTCACCTCCCACCGCTCAACCCCACACTGCCAGCACTAGCTGGCGCACCACTTCTACCCCGTCCCTTTCCACCAAGTCCCTCGTAATCGCGTACTCTCCTCATACGATGATCCTTGGCCATCCGCCACCGAACATAGAGCATGACCGCATCCTTCAGGACAACGAAAAGACATCCTCCAACAATACTCCTGCCCCATCTCGCCTGGAGAAGTCCTGTTGGTTTACCACCCGGACCAACCACTCTAGCCGTCAAAGCTTTCGGTAGAGTTAGACGAAGAATCTCGCCCATTGCGGTGCTGACGGCGGGGAAAGCAAGGGCGCCAAGCACGGAGGAGGCGAGTGAGTAGGTACTGACGGCCAAATTGAAGTTTCCATTCCTGAGATCGTTCTGGCGGGCAGCAGCCTGGGCGGGAACATTGCCTCGACCTGGCAAATCGTGGACAATGCCGTCTGGGAGTGGGGCGTGAGCGGGTACTGCTGCTAGTTCCGGTGCCCCTCCTAGCTCGTCTGGCAGTGGAGGTGCATTGAGAGGGTGTGCTCGTGGAATTGCCGGCGGTTGTGCCTCATCGTCCTCCCATTCGTCCTCCAATATTCCGAGGTCTACGTTGATTTCTAAAACATTGTCTTCGTTGTCCAGATTTTGCCTTTCTCCATCTTGAGCAGCGTCCGCATCGGCAGTTCCAGCTCGTGGTTGTATCTCTCTTAACCACCTCTTCTCGTGGTCGGCCCAAACGCGGTCGTAGTATGTGTTGTATAAGGATCGGAGGTATGGGAGGAGTGCGAAGGAGAGGCCGGCACTTGGGGGCCAAGTACCAAGATCTAGGAGTGGATCGCTGTCTGGTTTTGTTACGAAGAACAACATTGGTAGTATTGGCAGAACTCCGTCGGCGATTCGTGCGCGGGAGGCGATGAGCATGGTGGGGATGAGTGAGAGGCCGATATCCAGTCTCCATCTTGCGCGAAGGTGATTCCACGCTGCCTGTAGACTTGAGTCGTTCTCGGGAGCCGCTCTCATTATGGGAGCAAGTATCTCATCGGTGTCGTGAGGCCCAAAGACTAGATAGACAGATGAAACACCGTGAACCCAGCAAAGATACCAGAATGAAGTTGCGCCGATAGTGAGAACTCCAGGTAAGACCAATTTTCCCGTCCAGAGCTCGACGTGGCGTACAGCATCTACAACGTAGCGTTTTGGGCGTGCAAGTACTATCTGCGATTTACACTGCGGACATTGTATCTTATCATTCGGGCCCTTCTGGCGGCGCGAATTGGGAGCCTCCATATCCGCTATCCAGTCCAGCAAGCACGTCTCATGAGCTGTCAAGGCACAAGGGCATGGTCTTCGCCATTCGGAGGACGTGGGAGTATCCTCTGTTTCGTCGCTGAAGCATATCCAACATCTGTTCGGTTCCCATGGCTCTTCTGCGGGTGTCTTCTGTTGTCGCGGGGTTTGGGTATTGCTTGTCTCTTCTTGATCCGAGACAGCTGCTTGGGAGGAGAACGGGTTGAGCAAGACAGTCTGAGAGTCCTCGGACACGGTCGAGTGCGCTTCGCTATCAGATCGCTGTACGGCAGGCTGAGAGCTACTGGATTGATCCGAGTGTTGTCTATGGATAGGCGGTTGCCTCCGCTGAGAGGGTGGTAGAGAGGCCATGATGGTAGTGGGTATAGTATAACGTGGAGGGGTAGGATATCGAATAGGTTTACTTCGAGTAGCTATCTGTTCGATAGCCTGCCGTTCACTGGCGTCTAACGACGATAGTACCCGCGGCTTGATGTCTCCGGGCGAAGCACTGTTCGAAGAGTGGCCACCGGGAACAAAGCTCAACACCAAATGCCAAACCTTGCCATGGACAACAATACAATCTCCAGAGGCTTGGAATACGCGTGATTCAGGGAGAAGTTATTGTCAAGCCAGTACAATGTCTCAATAACACTCAGCTTCGCGCTGGGTAGCCCCACTGCCAGGGACCATGGACATCTTGACAATTTACTGAATCTTTTCTTTTCTTCTCTTGTTCTTTCACTTCTTTATTTCACACCATGGCGCCTGGGCGAGCTCCTCGTCGAGCCGCTGCGGCCACCAAAAAATATACAGTCGATGCCTTTGACTCCATCAAAGACCTTGTCGTGGCTTCATCAGATTCTGGATCCGACACCGAATCAGATACGGCATTGGATGACAATAAGGATCCTGAAGTGCCTGCCGCGATCGTCGAGGAAGCCGTTGATGAAGGTGATGATGTTGTCTCTGGAGGAGAATTGGACAACACCTCAGACGAAGAGCAAGCACCTCGACATTCCAACAACATTAAGATTGACGACATAGTAGACTTTGGTGCTCTCGAGAAAAGAGGTCCAACGCAAAAACGAAAAAGACTCGTCGACGAAACGGAAATACACGCCCTACCAGCTTTCAGCACAGAGGGACAAAAGCCTGGCCAGTTCGGACTTGCTCGCCGTGGTCGTGTTACCAGAGGTATTCCGGAAACGTTTTCGAGAAAGGGCAAAGAACTACGAGTTACTCAAAGCATCGGAACTGGGGAAGAGGATCTGATTGCCCACGTACAGACCAGAGACAAGTGGTTGAACGATGTCACTTTGCCCTCACGGAAGACTAGGAAGGACGGCTCAGGCGGACTGCATCAAAGTTTCTATTATCCTAAAGAGCGACAGCGAAAGGATGTTCAGCAGGGTTGGGAGTGGTATCACAATCAAGGAGGCCGCGACTTCTTTCAAAAGCACCAAGGAATTGGCATCCTGTATGCTGATCAGGGCCGCAAAGACTTTCAGCAACCTTTGAATCCCAGTGATTCATTCCTTATGGGCCCGCCTCAACAGCCAACATTGTTCACAGGACTAAAGCCTGGGGTGGTTGTGAACACAGGCGATGCATGGACCAATGGTTCCGGCCAAAAAGACAAACAATCGTGGGTTTTTGCGGCGGGAGGAAGAATTCAATGCCTTGAGTGGGTTCCTAATCAGAATGGATGCTATCAGTACTTGGCAGCCACAATTGTCCCGGAGAACAAGCCACGCATACTAGAGGGGTCATTTGCTTACTCCGAATCTTCCTACGGTGCACACCTCCAAATATGGGAATTCGCCTCTCTGCCAACTGTTCGAAATGAGAGCGCTACCATTGACTTTTCCAAGAGACCGTGGCTGCGTGCAGTTTTCTCATTCGACTGGGGGATGGTCAAAAAAATAAAGTGGTGTCCTCTGCCAACAAGAAATTCACAGGATGTTAAAGATATTCAATTGGGGTTGCTCGCCGGCATCTGGGATGATGGAAAAGCCAGGATACTGGACTTGAAAATACCGGATGGCAAACCTCATGAAACTCAGTATATCTACATCTCCAAAGCAGCGTTCGAGTCCAAACCACCAAACACGATATGCACCTGCATCACCTGGCTCTCCTCAAGCTCCATAGCAACTGGTTGCGCCAATGGCTACGTAGCAATCTGGGATGTCTCTCACGCTATCAAGCAAAAGACTCAAAGCCCAACCGCAAACCCAAGACCATGGTTCTTCGAGGCCTTACACGGAAGCTACGTTCTTTCACTAACATCCTGCTACCCATCTCGCCCACATATTCTTATCACAAACAGTATGGATGGCTTCATTTGTATGACGGATCTTCGCTCTCCAAACCTCGATGCGATCCCTACTCAGCGCGTTCGTGTCGCACAAGTTCCACTTGCATGGCACGAGCAGACCCAAGCTGTCATCTCGCCAGATGAAAGCTTTGACTTAAAAGCCATTCTCCCTCGCGTCTTTTATAAGAATCACACCATTGGTAGAACTTCTGCTCTTGTGGGCGACCTAGCGACGAGCACGCTTCATGCTAGTATATTAGCTGGTGGCGTAGATGGGAAGGTGTGGGTCTTGCAACCAATGAGGAAAATGAGAGAGGCGAAAAATTTCCCGTACGAACAAGTTTGGTTCTGGCATCAATGGAGGAGGGGTTTAACTCCACCTGTTGCAACGAATGACACCGAAATGATTGATACACCATTATCGACACACACGACGACAACATCAGGAACGAATGATACAGAAATGACCGACGCGCCAGCACCTATATCAGCATCACCAAATCAATATCAATCTTCCTACGCCACCACGTCAGCACCAGTCCAACGCGTCACTCCCGGTGTTGCTCTCCCTAACTCGACAAACCCACAACCGCCACCGCCAGGGAAATCTACACCAGCCATTCTCTCCGCTCCGCTCATACGCATAACTTCGGGCCTCAAAATCAAGAAGGCGGAGCTTGGCCCAGACAGTAAACCGAATGTAACAAAAGAGGGCGTGATCATTCAAACAACGTATGACGAGAAGACAGCGGTCACGCAAGTGTGCTGGAATCCTAATTTGAGCGTGGGAACGTGGGCGGCAGCTGGAATGGGGAGTGGTCTGATTTTGGTCGAGGATTTAGGTGTTTAAAGGAGGGACTCAGTTTCATGGAGGGTCAAGATGGAATAAGTCTTGGAACCTTGACAAAAAGGATTTTGTGATTGAAAGGAATACCCATTGATATTCAGAATTACGCCGGCAGACTCAGAACAACGCTCATGCGCCTCAGTGAACACCAAAAACTCTGTCATCGCGGGGACCATTTGAACAAGGCGCATTGACGATAAAAATCTGTACCAACATTCATCTGGCAAGAGACTCATGGACGTTACAGCACCACAGGCATCGCAATAAAATGTGGAGTTCAGTGGGTTGAACCCATGTTGAGCAGTGCCTCATCATTGCGTCAGTATTTATATCGCCAAGCGTACTTCCAGTTACTCTTCCAGACACGCTCAAACATAAACTTCTCCATTGCAATCTACTTTCTGTTAGATTGAGAATACATCGCCGAACAGTATTTCCCAAAATCAACTGCTGAAATGTCAAAGCCAGTGACAGCTTTTCAATGGGATATCAAAGCCCAGTCCCAGACAGGGAGTAAGGGCCTTGAGAAAAAGATGGAGCCCGCTGCGAATTGGACTCAACTGGAATACTTTGATGACTCAGGAGAAAAGCCATATCTCAAGGAATACGAAGGCCGTGGTCTGCTCAAGGATAAAGCAGTCTTGATCACGGGTGCCGATTCAGGTAATTGCACCTTCACGTTTGAAACGTAGATGCGCCGTTGGATTAATCCATATAGGAATCGGCCGCTCTGTCGCCATTCTCATGGCCCGCGAAGGCGCAGATATTTCCTTCGTCTACCTGCCCGAAGAAGAAGAAGATGCCCAAGCCACCCAAAAAGCCATCGAAGCCGCAGGTCGCAAAGCAAATCTCCTCCCTCTGGACATCACATCCGAAGAAAACTGCAAGAAAGCCATTGACTCGCACATGAAAGCCTTTGGCAAAATCAGTGTTCTGGTAAATAACTCCGCCATGCAAGAATTCGTCGACGACATCAAAGATATCGATCTCGCCGTTGTGGAGAAGACATTCCGCACAAACATCTTGAGTATCTTCGCCATGGTCAAATTCGCCCTTCCGCATATGAAACGCGGCTCTTCCATTATTAATTCTTGCTCGATTGCGGGATACATTGGGAATCCGCAGGCCGTGGATTACTCAGCTACGAAAGGCGCCATCGCGACTTTTACGAGGAGTTTGGCGCAGCAGCAGGCGAAGAATGGAATCAGGGTCAATGCGGTTGCGCCCGGTAAGTTTTGGACGCCGTTGCAGCCTGCAACTAAGGGAGCGACCGAGGAAGATATGGCTACCTTGAAAGAGGATGTGCCGCTGGGACGGGTAGGGATGCCGGTCGAAATTGCGGTTGCGTACGTGTTTTTGGCCAGTCCGATGGGAAGTTACTTCACGGGAGAGGTTATGCATGTGAGTTATTCTGATGAGGGAGTGAAACGGGTGGGATTCGTGCTAATTGAAATTTTAGGGTACTGGTGGAAGTGAGATGCAAGGATAGATCTAGATTGTCCCTGCAATCGTATGGTGATTGTATCCTGCGTAAGAACATAGATGTGGTTGATTGGCAAAATCAAAAAGCTCAGCTATAGTCTCAATATTTTCCCATGTATCATTCAGAGTCAATTACAATTCGAGCAATTTCATCGTCATCATATAGGTACCGAAAGAGCTCCCAGAACTAATAGATTTAACTCATCAATACCCACTCACTTACATCAATATTAGACCATTACATCCACAGTCTGAAATCCCGTTTATTTCTAAAGGGTACTAAGAAAGTACTTGGTTTACCGCGCTAACTTTTGCCACCCTCGTCATCTTCGACGTCGATGTAGACCAGGCCGGTGCAACAATCGACTCAAAGCCTACTCTACAATTTCCCCTCCAGATCGCCGCGTGCTCTAGTTTGGTATACCCTGGGTGTGTGATTCGGAGCAGCATGCCAACGAGCCAAGTTCACAAACTTGCTGTTTCACAGTCTAGGGTACGGTACAAGGAGATTCTGCGCAGCTTCAATTTCCTGCTTCGCGTTGGGGACACGAGCACGAGTCCAGTCTACTTCGACCCTTGTAGTAGCCGTATCCTTGGCGCTAGCTATTGAATGAGCCAAAAGTATCATGCATAATGAATCATGTTTCTACAGATCTCGTATTGAAAGACTACTACCAGGTACCTCGTGGACCTCATCGCGAGCCGAAATCTCGTGGACCATGGGCCCATATTTCGGAGCATCTTCGCGAGAGAATTGTTGATTCGTTTCAGCCGCGATGGGAACGTCCTTCGTTACCATTTCGAGGTGGGCCTTGACATTTTTGCGTAAACGTCTGACGAGAAGGAAAATGCTAATCAGTGCGATTAATAACGGTATTCCAAGTCCAAGCCCAAGTTCCACCTCAATCATCCTGTTCTTCCCGTCTGCGGATGTAGGTTTGTTGGTCGAATCTGGGCTCAAGGTGAAGGTGGTGCTCGTTCCTGACGTATCCCGACGCGACGGTGTGATATTGAAGAAATTCGTCCTGGTGATGATGGTGCTATCTACCGTTGGAGAACCGTCGCTCGAAATGTTGAGGTAAAAAGGGAGGTTTAGGCCAAGATTGAAGTTGTAGGCCTGGACAGTCCACAACATGCTCGAATAGCCACTATTTAGCGCATCTTTGCCTAATGATGGACATGAGCTACAGAGATTGTAGGGAAGGTAATTTCTGGTAGCTTACGGAGCATCACAGTATATAGACCGGTTGTAACTTGATGCATGACTACGCTGTAATTGGAGAGCGTTGTATTCCATCTCAATGGCAACGTGTCTCCGAGGTGCCAGACATCCCACTTTTTATTGTACAGGTAAAATCCATCAGCATTCTTTTGGTATGGTTTCGGAAAATCCCACAAAGTCTTCTGGCCCAACGTATACACTGGAAAGAGGAGGAGTAGAAGTAACTGGAGCATTGTGAGCAAGATGATTCAGAGCTGAACTTGCTGAGAAATGATAGAGGCGTCCGCGGCGAGGTACCTGATTCTATGCCTTCGGCTTTTTACACTTCTCTAGGTACGAGAGCTGGGGCTGAGGCACAAGAGCCTCATCTGGTGAATCCAATAATGCTGAATCCAATAAAGCTGGGGCTGAGGCACATGAGCCTCATGTGGTGAGATCCAATAACGCTGATCATAGGCGGAAAGGGCCGTGAAATCGATGTTACGTCGCACAGCTCTAAGCCATCTCAGTTGTACTGTGCTACGCGTCTTATCCAGATACATAATACGTCAGCCCACCTCACATTTTCAGAGGCGGGTATGTAAGATACTAAGAAAGTTGACCGGTAAGAAGAAGCGCTGAGCAGGTACTCGGATTACACACAGCATGCAACGCCAAGACTTTGAGTGTTACTAGGTGTTGGGTCACGCCTTACTCTGCTTGAGCGAATTATGTGAGCTAGCCACCGGGTGGAGGTATCTATTCTCTTTGTATGTGCCAGCTTCGTTCGATCTCTGCAGTCTGCAATTTTGAAATGCAGAGGGGAGGTTTTGGGGGAGCGTTCGATGGCGGGGGTTGGGAACGATTTGGCCTATTACCTACTTCGACAACATGGTTCTAATGCTACTTTCCAGTAAAACGAATGGTGTTGGCGAAGAGAAGCCATGGCTTCCTAATAATGTTCGTTGTCTAAAAACGAGCGCTGATATTATCTACCCGGCAGGAACCGGGCTCGGTCTCGCTTAGTCATACACACTAACAAACAAAGCAAATCCACCTCAGCCTTGCCTGCATTCATCTCCCCGAATAGTACAGTACTTTGCAGACATGGTAGACGCCTTAGCTAGGTGGGTAGATAACCTTCAACACTGCTTTTACCCCCTAAAAAAAGAAATAGTGGCATATAAGACAACAATCCAATCAAAGCGCTTGCCCATTGAGAAAGAGCGAAAGAACGAATAACGTTTTGTTCATTCATTGTTGGCAGCTGTGTCGGCGTCAGCGTCACAGTATCTAGGTAGGTAGGTAGGTAGATAGCTCAAGAGGATTGACCGCATGATACACTGTCACTGTCGATAACGACCGCGACGTATGAGTGAATATTTGAAGCATATGCTCCTGCAAGTCTTGAATACTTTTTTTTTGGCGAGAGCGAGAGATAGGTTTGATTGTTTCCTACCTATAGCTAGAAATATACAATGGCGCCTCTGAAGCGTCCCCCGCAAAAACAAGCGAAGGGTAATAGGGGACAGGTCGATACTATACTGACTCCTCAGGTAAACAACACCAGGCCGCAAGCTCATTCGCAAAAAACGTCGCAAGCGAATTCTTTGCAAAAAGCTTTGTTAGGCTCGTCGAATGTACCTATACCGACTGGTAAATACCCCTGCCTCATCTGCACCCACCGCGCAACCTTCCCAACCGCACCCAATCCCCCAAAGATCGGCCGCGTAAACATAACCTGGGCCCAAGTGATCCGCGCAAAGTATGAATACGATTTAGCAAATATCCACTGCTCAACGTGTTCAACGCACTTCTCCACAATCATCGGACAGTCATCCACGGAGAACGATGTCTACGAGCGTTGGCGCTGGGCCGTCGGGACATTTGGTAATTGTCAGTATATCTTGGAGTATGCGAGTTGCGAGGGGAGAGCGGGGAAATGGCGGTATGCTTTGTCTGTTGATTATTTGCATTGTTTTGGGGAGGAGTCGGATGAGGATGAGTGGTCTGGGTATCCGGATGTGATTGAGATCTGGGAGACGGATGATGATCAGGAAGGTGCTGTTTTCGTGGTTGAACCTCTTGAAATGCGCGATCCTGGTAGAGCTGCTCATTTAGCTGCGTTGGCGCGGGGGATGAGAGAAGCCGATGATATGGAGAAGAGACTGTTGGATGCTGCGGAGAAGGCTAAGGTGAAGAAGGTGGAGCCGCGGGAACTCACTTGGGAGGAACGGAGAAAAGAGAGGCGGCGGGAGAGAGAGCAAGAGAGGCGAAATGATGAGGAAGACCGGTTGAGGGATAAGAAATACGACGCTCTCAAAAGAAGAGGAGGTCTCACGGACGAGGAAATCATGGATACCATCGCGGGAGATCGGGCAAAGAGACAGGAGAAGGAAGCAAAAGCGGCGAAGATGGGGAAGAAGAGTCACGCCGAGATCCAGGCCGAACGCATAGCCGCCGCAGAGCAAGAGATCAAGTGGATAGATGAACAGGATACCGGAGAGTTGGACGACGACGGACAAGAGATAGCAAAGGAACCGGAAGAGCCAAAAGAACCAAAGTACAAACAGAGGAAGGAAGGTGAGACGGATCAAATGTATGAGAAGAGAGTGAGCAGGGCAGATAAGACAGCTGCCACCAAGACTGCCAAAAAGTTGCAGAGAGAATTAGAACAACAACAAGCTGCAGGTCAAGATATTGCTCAGAGTGGGAGCAACACAGTGCCAGAAGCTCAACAAACGCCCGCAAACACTGCTTACCCTTCAGATCCGCCTGCAAAGAATCCGCCTGCAAAGAATCCGCCTGCAAAGAATCCGCCTGCAAAGAATCCGCCTGCAAAGAATCCGCCTGCAAAGAATCTTCAAGGAGGGAAACAGACGGATGCAAGAAAAGAAGGCGAGTCAGACAAACAGTACAAATCAAGAATGGTCAAAGTTGCCGCACAAGCTCGTATGAAAGAAGCAAAGCTACGAGCGCAGCAGTCAGCTGTAGGTGGAGCATCTGCTCATACTGGAGACACGCCATCGCAGACAATGAATAAGGCCCCGTCAGAAGCCCAGTCTAGCCAATCAAAGCCAACCCAGAAAGGGAATGGTACACAGCCGAAGAAATCACCAGCTAAGAGAAAGAGAAAAGATGATTCTGAAGAGGGAGACAATGGTGTTGTCGTAACCGAGAAAGGCGGCCCAGGAGAGGAAGGGAATGATACAGAAGATGCCACGGCTATTGATCAAGGTAGTCCCACGAAGAAGAGAAAGAGAGGCCCAAGGAAACCCAAGAAACAACCTGGAGCTCCTATATCATTCTTTTGATCGGGATTTTAGCCAGGTCTGGTGAATACTTGGACCTCGACCGTGGATAGTAGTTGACATCTCTGGACACGTCTTAGCAGACTAGTTGATTTGCTGAACTATCAGGTATCGATAGATTTGTGGCAGTTCGCAAGGTAAAATCGTTGGAAATTCTCGTACCTTTGATTTCGAGCTGGATGATTTTATTTGCAGTCGCCATACAATCAATAGCCAGTTCGAGAATAGCGAAGGAGAGAAAAGATAGAAGAGAGAGTTGGAAGAAGCCAGAATCAAACCCACAGCTTTGTAATCTGGATCTTAGTCACTCGACTACGATAGGGAGGAATATTGCACGACCCCGCGGACAACTTCGAGCAAGGACTCGTTGTAAATATACACCATCAAAGTTCCCTGGCAAATCGGGTATTAAAAAACATCCGCCCTACCACGAGTTTCTGAGAAGGATGGTCTGGTTATATTATCTCGCTCAATGTATGTTTAGGAGGATGATTGATGGTTGAAGTTGTTTGTAAGGAGATTTGCTGTTGGTCCGAGGTCCAAGGGCTCCACTTTGAGCACGACCTGTGGACTGAACAATTTCGAGGGCCCTTTTGACCTTATCTTCTCGACGACAACATTAATGGTCAATTCTAACAAGTATATCGGCTCACGATTCAATGAGGTATGTTTTATGCAGACAAATTATGTTCGATGGCGCATGATAGGAATACATGTGTTCCGACCTAATCCCATAGAAAGAAGATTGAACAAACAAGAACACGTAGTACACACAATGTTATAGACATGGATCAAAGTAGTAAGAGGTTGGATTGTTACAGCCTCACATTTCACCAGCCTGATCGGTCCGGTATTGCTGGCCTTACCAAAAGCTTGTTTAACTCTCGTTGGCATCTGGTTTTCAACGTTTGGACCTCGGTCTCGGTCTGGGTCATGGATGTGCAACTGCAAAATGATGATTGGAAGGACAGGGTTGGGGACAAACAACGCTGATCGAGTTTCGAAACACAAAGCATCTAATTCGATCCAGCAACCTTATCAAGATTGTTTTGGTTTGCCCAGGTGGAGACGATATGATGGCGATAGCAAGCAGTGAGGTTCCTTGATTTATCCCAGTCCAAAAGCAGTACCATGTCGCTTGGGACCTTGAGCCAAGCAAGACTTGTCATTTCTTCGCTTGCGCGGGGAACGATGGGAGCAATTGAGGCGTCTGGATTAGAATTGTGACGAGTTCGCACAGCTTGCCCTGTACGGCAATGCCGTTGTTGCGGGCACTTGGTGTGTATGGACTCATCTCGGCGGGCATTTGCTGTGTATGGACTCATCTCGGCGGGCATTTGCTGTGTATGAACTCATCTCGGCGGGCATTTGCTGTGTATGAACTCATCTCGGCGGGCACTTGCTGTGTATGGACTGATCTCGCCAGCGGCACAGCCACAGTGACGCAGAATTGGAGCCGAATGATGGAGTTGGGAAACTCCTCCAGGGTCTTCCATGACTGCGAGTCAGCCCTGACCAAGTGCTTGGGATCTGTGGCACTACTTGGATAACATTTGGGCGGTTTGCCAGCAGCATCAATCAACAGCTTGGGATTCATCGATTGAGAGTGCCTGTACAAACGAGAGGGAGAGGCCTGACGGGTAATTTATGAGTAATTTATTATGTCTCGCTATCGCTATCGCTACCAACACCACTTCAGCCTCAGGCTCCTTGTGACTGTCTCCATTCCCTGTGATCCGCCACACTTATCGCGCTGCATTGTTGTTCCCGGCTGCCGGGCGCTGATCGTCATTGTCTTTGATGATATCCATCACGTCGCGCCCACTTCCAATTGTCCCTGACCTCCACCCCCTTCACCTCTTCACACACCACGGCGTCTACGCTCGAAACCGATGGGAAAACCTCAAAATACTTCAGAGACCAAGAAGAACCGTTTTGGATGGGTTAAATCATTCACCACCAGGGTTTCCGCCGACAACGATTCAGTCCTCCCAACCACCAACCACAGCAATGGTGCACACACAACAGACACTCCAAATACATCCCACACGAGCTGCGAGAATGCTGACGTGCTCGAGTCCGTCAAGGTTGCCGGCAATACATCCACGGCCCGCCCACAAGCCGCACCACCTCCTGACGATACCCAAGCTACAGGAGAGAAACCTACCACCATAGACCGCTCTATCGACCAGAAGCCCAAAATCTCTCTCACAAAACGCGCAAAGGCCGGAACTATACGTTTTGTCAGCCACACCAAGGGTGCTCTTTTGCACAGCTGGATCAATGTGCTACTCATATTCGTACCATTGGGCATTGCCGTCAAGGTCGCTGGCTTAAGCCCGTCCATCGTCTTCGCCATGAACGCCGTCGCAGTCATCCCTCTTGCTGGATTACTTGCACATGCAACCGAAAGTGTTGCTGGCAGGCTTGGAGACACTCTAGGAGCACTGCTCAACGTTTCTTTCGGCAACGCTGTGGAATTGATTATCTTGTAAGCATCACTCACTCTGCGCTCGTACTTTCGCCCATCAACTAACACTGTCCAGTATGTATGTGAAGCCTATAAGGCCTCAAGCAGAATGCGTGCTTCAAAGCCGCGCCTCTTCTAGCCCAAAGCTTCCCTCGTTCCTATTTGCTGTGACCCCTTTTCTTTTGTGCAAGACTAGTGTTAACTTTTTTTCCTACTAATTACAGTATTGCACTCGTGAAGGTGAGCAAGGTCAATCCATAGACTAGGACCCTGCTAACAATCTCAGAATGAAATTCGAATTGTCCAAGCGTCTCTTCTCGGCTCCCTCCTGGCTAACCTGCTGCTCATTCTGGGCATGGCTTTTACTGCAGGCGGCCTTCGATATCGAGAACAAGTGAGCGGCACCAATTCCTAGTACAGAACAGTTCACTAATTTCTGGTAGATCTACAACAATACTGTCACTCAAATGAGCGCAGTGATGCTCAGTCTGAGCGTCATGAGTTTGTTGCTGCCTGTAAGTCTGATTTCATGTCTTTCGCTGTTTTCCAATTAATGATAAGGAAACAGACCGCCTTCCACGCATCATTTGCCAGTCTCGACGATGCGGACCACAAAACCATTCAGATCAGTCGCGGAACCAGCGTTGTAAGTATTTCCTATCATGTTAGCTGTGTCTACCACTCACTGCTCCTAGATTCTTCTACTCGTGTACATCCTGTATCTGCTCTTCCAATTGAAATCGCACGCCTACTTGTACACCAGCATGCCGCAAGAAAAGATCGATGAGGAATCTCACCCGGGTATCCTTCACGACCTCATGGACACTTCAAGCTCATCGAGCTCCTCCGACTCCAGTACCACAGACAGCGATACCACTTCAGGATCCGTGAACACGGCAAAGAAGATTAAGCGTTACTTCAAGAAAGGACGAAGAAAGTCAAGCGCTAGCTCTGTCGATACTCCTTCGCTCCCTTCCCACGTCAGCTCTCCCACTGTTGAGCCGGCGCACTCGTATTTCGACTCTACTTCTCGTCGCCCCAGTGTTATTCTCACTGACATCTTGAGCGGAGATGAAGGCGACAATGAAGCGGGAATGCCTGTTGGTCGCGATTTTGGCAACCCAATGTCTGAACATACATCTCCTTTCGAGGCAAAGCCAAGAAGAAAGAGCCGCAAGGAGAGGCACAAGGAAAAGAAACGCAGCAAGAAAGCCAAGAGAGCTGAGGCACTTGATTCATCTGAGAAAGAGCCAATTCAAGCAGAGAGCTCAAAGTCGAAGTCCGAACCTACATCTCGAATTGTCGGCTTCGTCGAGGATAACGCTGCTCAAACAATTTCCGCCACCACGCCAAAGGGCACCCCACTGCCCCCCATGAAGCTTTTCCCTAGGCCCGCTCTCCCCAAATTGCTCTCACAGAACGTTTTCGTGGATCCTCAGCCCAAATTCAACGACCTCCTTCCTACCCGCTCTCGTCCTCAGACACCTGGCCTTCGACGCACCAACTCTCTGCCGGACCGTATCAATGAGACTGGCAGGCACACTCCAGGTGGTACTAGAGCATGGCCACCACGTCCTGGACTCATCGCCGACCCAAAGCCCAAGCGCCAGGTCAGTGATGCTGCAGTTGATGCTGAGGAGGACGAAGAAGCACCCGAAATGTCCCGTACCGCTGCCGTCATGATGCTTTTGATCAGTACAGGCCTTGTCGCAGTCTGTGCTGAATTTCTCGTTGATGCCATCCCAGGTATGGTTGAGCACTCTTCGGTCAGTCAAGCCTTTATTGGTCTCATCATCTTGCCCATCGTCGGTAATGCCGCAGAGCACGTTACTGCTGTCACTGTCGCCGCGAAGAACAAGATGGATCTCGCCATTGGTGTTGCCGTCGGATCGAGTATTCAGATTGCTTTGTTCATCACCCCGGTTGTTGTCATCTTGGGTTGGTGCATGGACAAGGGCATGAGTCTCTACTTCAACTTGTTCGAGACCGTCTCTCTCTTCGTCGCGGTTTTCGTTGTCAACTTCTTGGTACTGGATGGAAGAAGCAATTACCTTGAAGGTGTCTTGCTCATGGCCGCATACATCATCATTGCGTAAGTAAAGACACATGCGCATTTGAGATTCTCAACTAATTGAGTGTAGTGTTTGCGCGTTCTTCTATCCCAACGAAGCTAATCAGAGTTCGCTCGGAGGAGCAGAGAACAAGAATGTTACAGAGGCAGCTGCAGTGGTCGGGCGCGCCTTGACGAATCTCGCTGGTCACTTCTGATCGCGCTTGGTGTTTATGTCGAAGCTGCCATGGACCATGAAATGATTGAATTTTCTTGCTTTCAATCATTATTATTGCTTCTGCGTTATTGTTTTCAACATTCTTTACAGATATGCTGGGTTTATCATGGATATTGCTTCGTCGGTGAAGGGCGGAGAAGAAAGAAAGTACCGTTGCGAGTCATTCTTTGGGAAGGACTCTAAATTGATGTGTAGAATGCTTTCTGAAGCAATAACTACAGTATGAAAAACTTTCAGTTCTACTGCATGATCTATTATATATGTGACAGAAGATCCAACCACGATCTACCTAACTCCTATCTTAGTGCTGCCCGAGCATGATTTTCGCAGCTGGCCTTTTCAAGAATAATAGCAGCAACGACGGTGTCAAGAATACAAGCTCTTCCCACACTTCCAATACCGCGCCCTTCCTTCACCTTCAATTAAACTATCTACCTCCTTTCCTCCTCCCAAAACCATACCTGATTTTCAACGTTACCTATGCATCCCACCCTTTTATTTTCTCCCATCTATCAATTCAATACATTCCAGTCGTTCCCTCGTGTATGTTTTTGATTTGTTAGTTATCTACGCTGCTTTGCTTTGATGTGGGTTGTTGTGGGGATATTTCTGGGGCCTAATTGTTGGTGAAGGGGTTGTGTTTTGATGGGATTTTTGGGGAGATTCTTTTGGGGGGGATTGGATTTGGGTGGGGAGGAGGGGGATTGGTGAGCTGGGTGGGATGGGATTGTTAGAGGGGGGAAGGAGAGTATGGTGTTGTTTGATGTGGTGTTGTGTGAGAAGTATGGGTTATAGGTAATGCAGGCACGGCAGGTTATGAGATGGATGAGTCCATGGAGGGGAGGGGGAAATTGTACGTGACACGATTTTGTATAGGTCGTTCATTGCATATATCTAGTATTATTTGTATCATGGCCGAGGTATTGGTGGGATGGTGATGATGATTGTGATGTAACTTGGATATCTTTTTTCTTTCATCATAGGATGTACCACGCTTGGTTTTTAGGAGGGTCCTGTGGGTTTGAGTTGCTGTTGAAACTTGGAAGGTGAGAGAGAGGTTGGTGAGAGGACTGCTTTTATAGGCTGCAAATGTGGACATGCTATTTGATCTGGACTTTTGCAATATGATCATCTGGTAGATATAAACAATTGTAACCGCCGTCTTCATCTCGCTAAACTTCCTGGCAAACAAAGAAATGCATGTTCCCTTGCAGCTGTACATGGGCAAATCGTCGACATCGGGTTTTGACTCGCCGTGTCTCGATATGTTGTGGTCAGCATTCCACGATCTTGTTAGAATCGTCGGTTAGGAGACAGGTCGGAGTTTGAAGAACAACGGTGAGCAGCACTGGCAGCTCATACGTCAAGTGTAGAAACGAAAGGAGCACAAAGAGCAGTGTAGGTGGATACCACATGTCGTGTGAGTCTCGCCTCCCTTAATACAAGGGTAAAAGCTTGGTCTCGTGAGTGTTCTGATACTCATGCCATGGATCTTAATCCTCCGCAGATCGGCCTTTGATAGAGCTTCTATGCGGCGACGGTATGCCCATGACTTATCAGCGCAGTGTCGATGTTGGTAGCCATATGTGGACGAAAGTCCCTTGCCCCACGAAATTCTGTCTATGCATATGTTATCAGAAGATAGTAATTGACAATCCCGAAATGCGCTTCTAGAATTCATGATGGAGGATTTGAATGAAATGTACCGGCGAAGGACTGCTGAATTCATGGCTCTTCCCAGTGCCAACGCTTAGACATATGAGGTCAATTCTGCCCAGTCATGGTTGATATAATTGAGAAGGCTCTGGAGGTACTTGCAGCTATGGTGCAGAAGATAGGGCCATCGGTGAGGTGTTGTGTGAGTGAGAGAGTTCGTGGTGATTAGTAACGATAGTTTTGACAGTCTGGAAGTTAGAGTGTTCGATCCCGACAGAATGAGGCTCCGTTCTTGCAGCTGCCCGATGAGTAAGACGACGCCAATGAGAGAGGCCATAGACAAAGTGAGAGAGTTGATGGAGGACAAAGGGGCTTCGTTGTTAACCTGCCAAAAGCGGCGATGGTCACAACCCCCGCGTTTCAGCCGCACCCGGTCTGCACACTAGTAAGCAGAAGAGAGATAGAGAACGAGATAGAGAAATACGAACACCATATATAGCCAGCAGTCAATTGAAGTCTTTGATTTTCAGCTGTACAAAGCTCCATCAGGCCGCCTGCAACAATCCGCGGCACGAACAGCGAATGAACTCATCGGGATTTCCTGCACTTCGCCTCGTTCAGCCCTAGGTACGCAAGCTTCAAGCTGGCTGCCTCAGTTCCGGTTCCCCAAAGTTGACCGTATAACAGATCCTAAATCGCAAATCCACCTGTCAGCTACGTCCTCCACGCCATTATCAACACCATGGCGACGTAATCACCGCTCGAAATGGAGGATACCTTCTACGCCGGAGCTTTGAAGCGGACAGGAACAATACTCGGAGATGCAAGAGAAGGCATTACGAAGTCCACAGCCTCTCTCTCAGAGAATGCGAGCTTTGGCCTCAAGCGAAGCGGCACCATCATACAGAATGCGCGAACAAATGCGTGGGAGAGTCTGCAGAAGAGCGGCACTGTGCTAGGAAGCGCACGACAAGGACTTCTGAAACGCTCTGGTACGCTTTCCCAGAGCGCCTGGGAAAAGCTACAGAACACCGGTCTTGTTGCGAAAGAGGGCGAGGCTGTCAAAGAGGAGAGCACCACTAAGAGGAAGGGATCATGGACGCAATGGGCTTCTTCGTATACCAAGAGCTACTACAAACCAGAACGCACTATCAAAGCCTCGTTCAGGGAGATTGCGGGAGTCACCTTGCCGCGTTCAAACCACTCCATTTCGGTCATCAATGGGCGCGCATACATCTTTGGAGGAGACCTTCCATCGGGCCAACTCGCGAACAACGACATGCACCTAGTCATTCTGCCGTCTTCCTCCGTCCTCGAAGCTGACTACAAAAGCATTTCCGCGAGACCGCAAATCAAAGACGGCCCTGTACCAACACCAAGAAGGGGACATACTGCAGTCGTTGTCGAGAACGAGATCTACATCTTCGGTGGACAAACAGCTTCCAAGTCGCCAGAAGAAGTTGGACGCGTCTGGGTTTACGACGTCATTTCTGCCAAATGGTCTTTCCACGATCCTAAAGCTGATGCGCCCTACCCGCCCTCACGCTACATGCACTCTGCCGTCTCATCAGATGAGCCTGGCCCAGCGAACCCATCTGAGAACACAGTCGACCTTCAGAAGCAAGAGGTCGATGCCAGCAAGACTGTCCCAGTCCCACCTCCATCGGACTCATGGGGCACTATGTTCATATACGGCGGTAAGTCTATGGATGGAGAGACCATTTTGAACGACGTATGGGGCTTCGACATCACTGCGCGAGTCTGGTATCCTCTTCCCCCAGCTCCCTCTCCAGCCAGACTCGGCGCCAGCTTCGTCCTAGCCGACGACGTCCTCTACCGCATCGGCGGCGAAATCGAGCAAGGCAAAACACCCCGAGTCGATTTCTTGGAAGTCGGTGGCCTCCTCAAAGTCAAAGAACGGGGCGAAGCTTTCTACAAAGTCGCCCTTCCCGCTCTCCTCCGAGAATGGACGACGGCCCCTCTCACAGCTCCCGTTGACGCAAAAGTCATTCGCCAGGTCGATTCTGGCACTGGAAAGGTATTACTACTTCCCATTTCTGCTGGGACGAAGACGTTGAGTGCCGTTGATGTAACCCCGAGTGGGAACACGAGGATGGCGGGTGTTGATTTCCCGTCGGAACAATCTAGTGATCCGAAGAGTGTTGTTGATGTGTCTGTTCAGTACCTTGATATCTACGAGGATGTGGTTAAGGAAGAGGAGGGTGCGAAGTATGCTTTCAAGGCTGTGGAGGGCTTTGCTGTTAGTGCTGGTAGTGAAGTTGAGGCTGCTAACCTCGTCATTTGGGGTGGCAAGGACGAGACTGGTACACCGATCAGTAAGGGGTATCTGCTTACTGTTGGGTCATGAGCTACAAGTGGGAAGTGGGGGAGCTTCAGATTGTGCTTTTTTAGGGAGTTTTTATGGATGGATGAGGAGATGATTTGTGAGTGGGCAATCAGGTAGTATGATATTTGGTGATTGATTAAAGTAACTGAGCGGTTTTCGTAGCGTGGTATGATATCCTTCCTTTATGATGGAGACAATGAGATAGTGGTACATGGTTCATTATTCTCTTCAATGGACTTTCATCTGTCTCCATGTCCTCATTCTCATTTTTCATCTCCCTAAGGTATTTTGTTTTCCTTGAGTGGATACCATTCGTTCTCAATTACCCTAATGCATATCTCTTCCCTTTCAGACTTCCCTCTTCACGGGCTCATGGCACGTTCCGTCACACCCGTTCCAGTTCCATCATTAAACGTTGTGATGTCGATCTGGTGCTAGTACTTAATTCGATACTTCCATCTAGCCAAAAGGGCGCACAGGACTTCTTCCCTCAGAACCTGATTACGAGGGGTTGTCCCTAGGTAGTCTGGCGCTGTCGGTGGTTGGATATCTGATTATTGACGGAGTAGATGGAGTGAGTTCCTTGGATATCAACATTTCTTTATCTCTTCAGTTCAATTCGCGTAGGGACGGTCTTTTCTTCTCTTCTCTTCAATCGCGCAAAAATGGACTTCTCTTCCAAGGTTCTCTTCTCTCCTCTCCTTCGTCCCGTAATTCGTCCCTTTATTCTTCCCCTTCCAAGCCTTACACTTCATCCTCAATCCATCCACACCCTTCCAACCCCATATTCCGCCTCATCCAAGCCATCATCCGGATGTTTCCAAGCTGAAACCTCCGGCTCCGACTCCGACTCCGAGTCCAAGATTCTCTAGGGCCCTGTAAGGTACGATACGATTACAAGCTCAATGGGAAGCTGGCAAAAAGAACACTCCCCTCGCCTCCGGGACCTCCGTACATCAAAACAGAAGTTCGGGAACAGGATCGGGGCTAGATGCTTTCTTCTCTTCGAACCATGGGAAATGTGGGGCTGGGGAACAGTTTGTTGGACGAGGATTGGAATGTTTTTGAAGAAGAATATCGCGTCGCACGTTTGGTTTTGGTGCGTGAGTGAATGAGTGAGGTTGTCTTCTTCTGCGCCGGTATAGATGTTTGTGTCTTTTTTGGATTTCTCCTCTCAAAATCCCCCTTCTTTTGGAATTAAGAGAGGATTTCTTGGAGGTGTTCCTATTGAGGATCTCTTTTCTATGATTTTTCTGCATTTATGAGAATGGTGTTCAGCCTGGTTTTGATGCTGGTTCGGGAGCTGGATTTGGGCGGGATGGTTGTTCTGAGCTTGTGCGTTTGTTAGATGGTACATCATTCACTGCAGCTGCCAATCGAGGCGGCAATGATTCTGCCACTGTCGCTACTATTGACGAAGATTGTTCAGGGTCGCTTGGTTCGACTCTGTGTATCTGAGATGATGAGGTCTCCAGATCTGGTCGTTGGGGTGCCGGTCTGGTCTCAAACTGTTGCTGGGGAGTTATCTCCGAGTCCAATGGAACATCGGTCGTGGCTGTTTTCAAGATGGAGCGTCTCGAAGATGGTCCACTGGTCACTGGTCTCGTCGAAGGTCCAGCTTCCCTTTTCGCTCCCTGGAATGAAGTTGTCTCCGGTTTTGCCAACACATCGTACGATTTTGCTCGAGACGATCGTTCCACGGTAAATGTTCGCGCAGTCAATACCTCAGGTAATGCCATGACCGGAGATGAGTCAGGGACTGGGGGTATGTCGTTCGAAGATTCTGGCTCTGCATCATCTGGTAGTGGCGTTGGTACTCTCCCAGCGACTGGCCTGAACTCAGAGACCGGTCTCGTTGCGGTTGCGGACATGAAAATCTCAGGAATGGATAAATGTGAATCCGGTATGCGAAGGCGAGAGGCATTTGGCACTAAAACAGGCGGCTCTTCTGGTATGGGTATATCTGGTGCCCTTCTTTCCGCAGAATGATTCTCCTCCCATGATGATCCCTCTCTTGACATCCCATGCGTGGTGACTGATCCGTCCGGCCGTCTGCCATCATCACTCGGAGTGGCATCTAGTTCGAACATCTCGACCACTTGATTAATCATGGTGGCTCTTCTGGTGTCGAGCTCAAGTCGTGTCGGAGCGTCCATCTCGGCTGGGGAAGACGGTGTGTCGAGTTGACTCACACTGACCGATAGATCTTTGTGAATCGCTGATCTTGAACTGCCCATCGTATCCATCTCGAAGGCATCACTCTTTCGATCTCCATCCCGATAGCGCTCGGATGGCCTTCGCTTCGTCAGCCAGAAGCAACAACCGACGAGGAGAATTGCTATAGCAGCTGCGAATCCAGCACCCACGCCAATGATCGTGTCTCGGGCCAAAGTAGTGGATCTGTTTGCGTCGTCTTTTGCAGCGGCCGTGTGTGTCGCAGCTGACACCGGGGGATGAGGTGGATGTGCAGGAGTTGGATGTGCAGTATGGTGATTAGGGATTACGGCGACGACGTCGGGTTTGCCAAGTGCGAATACCAATGTACGGTTGGTGCAACAATCGTAGTCCCGTTTGCAGCAGTAAATTCCTAATTCTTGGGAGCAAACTTGCATTCCCTGTCCAGCCTGGGGGTTGTCCTCCTCTGTCCTTGGACATTAGCCGGGTCCTCGTTGTGTCTCAAGATATCTTCCACTCACCTCCAATGCAAAAACGCGGACATGCCGGATCTTTGAACGTAGGATCGGTACATGCTGATCTGTACAACGTGTATTTGTAAGGAGTATCGATCAAAGACGAGGTCTGACAAAGTCCATTACCGAGACATTCGAATCCAGGACCGCAGCAGATGCTGTTATTCGCATTCGGATAGCATGGTTTTCCTGGGCTGATGATACCGGACGGATAATAGCAGCTTTGACTGGTATTATTGCGCTGAGCAGCAGACTCAATCGTGAGGATAGATATCAATAGAAGTCCTAGAGGCCATCGCCACGGCCTACGAAGCCACCTGGATGGGGGAGACATTATGAGCGACCTCGCGGTGCCCGACCGCCAACAGTTCTTGAATGAGGTGATGGCACGAGGTTCTTGACATGATAGCTTCCCAGAATCCTGGGGCTGCTATCGCTGCAATAATACTGTGCACAACCCAGCCCTGGACGACATACAGATACATGGAGGCCTGTCGAAATGACCTGCGACTGCCAGACATTGATTCGCCTGTCTCCGTTTTGTAAGTGTCGAAACATGTTTATTCCACGAAACGGGGATGTTGATTTGCTCGCCTTCTTGTTTGGATACCGAGCATGGCAGGGATTTCATGTAAAAAGCCCTATGGTTCAAACAGGGGTAATTTACATAGTAGTCTTCCTGGCGAGGCCAGACCTGAAGGCGGCGCCGGCTCTGGCCTGTGGTACACATGGAATATGCCCACATATTACTTTAACCATGGTGAAGATCGTTACTAGGCCGTTTCCTCATTGGGCATGGTCGAGCCTCCGAAGAATGTTGAGGGCATCTTGCGATACCACAGAGTACGGTTAATAACACCACCAAACCCTGAGATCTCTTCGAGGTTTGCTTTCACGGCTCTTCATTATTCGTGTAGAAGAATACTATCTTTAGATGTTGCTGACCCTGTCTTTCGAAGCTGTACCATAGCATTACTACAACTCTACAGCTGGTTTCCGTCGAATCTGCGCAACCCGATGGATCAAACAGCACGGTGATCGGAGTTCATTCTCCACGTGTCCAGGATGTTGGGTATGGTAGCTCTACTACTGTCTAACTAGATGCGATGGTTAGCGGCGCGTTCCCTGAATCCCTTGCACGAACTCACGCACGAACTGAGGTGTCTGTTTCTGCCAGTAGTACAGAAGGCACCATGAGAACCATTGTGTGCAATCTTGTGTGAAGGTGAGGCGAATTGATTGTTGATATGGATTTTGTGTTTGGAAGATGGTTGGGTAGGGTAATGGGCCCGGGCGATCCATTGCCCTACGGCCGGCTGAGTCAGCTCTATTCTAGCTACTTAGGTTACCTAAACATCTGGAGTCTCCCACCCACGGAGTACCAAATATCCCGCTTTGTTGCCATCCAAAACCAACATCAGGACGGCATGAAGCAATTCAAAGCGGGAAGTCATCAACGGTGCTTACCCCGAGGACACGAACGGAGCCTGGGACATTTCTATCCGTACCCATAGAAAGAGGCTGAGTGTGGAGTAGACAGTAAGCCGACGTCAATGCGGCTTTAGTCGATCAAGAATGGATAAAGTCATTCCAATCCTCGACCGCTTCTCTCCAGTTACTTCAACAAACCTCATAATGTATTCTCTACGAAAAGCCGTTGTCCCGCTACTTCTCTCCACCCAAGCCATCGCAACTGGATGCGACAAAGCATTACCCGTCAAAGCCGGCTCAACAACAAAAATCTCAATCACGAGTGGAGGACTCGATAGGGATTATCTCATCCACGTACCGAAGACATACGATGCAACGAAGAAAGTCCCCCTGATCTTTTCATTCCACGGGAGAGGCAAAAATGCTTCGAGTCAATTGGAACTTTCACAGTTCGCCAATCCCGATTTCAATCCTGATGCCATCTCAGTCTATCCCAATGGCGTGAAAGTGAGTCCCATTTCTATATTTGGAGCTTTTGCATACGTCCCTATATATATAAATCACAAATCTCGACACCCAAAATCTACACCCGGACACTTCCAATACGACTCCATATACAACTACAAATCTTGCTACAACAAAATTCCACTCCAAACCTATATTTAGACCCCATCCTTCAACCCACCCAAACTAACTCTCAAAACCCCTAGACAGATGGAACACGCCAATGGACAGGCGACCCCTCCCAACCCTCAACAATAAACGACATCCAATTCACCCTAGACCTAATAACCCAACTATCATCAACCTACTGTATCTCCCCGCAAAAAATCTACGCAACGGGTAAATCAGGCGGCGCAGGCTTAGTAGCCCTACTAGCCTGCGACCCAAAAGCCTCCGCCCTCATCGCCGCCTTCGCCCCAGTAGCAGCAGCAAATTACCTCCTCCAAAACGGCAGCGAACCATCCTGTCAACCGGCGAGACGTCCAATCCCAATATTGGAATTCCACGGCTGGGAAGACGAAACGATTTTATACGCCGGTGGTGCGAATACGAGGGGTAATGGTGTCACGCCTCCCATTCCTGAATGGATTGATCAATGGGCGGAGAGGAATGCTTGTACCGCTTCTGCAAACCATACTACTTCTTTGTGTACGCCTGACAAGCCTGTTGTGACGCGTTATTCGTGGGATTGTCTTGGGGTGGAGGGCGTGGTTCAGCATTATAATGTTTCTAATTTGGCACATAATTGGCCTAGTGTTCCGCCTGGGAATTCGGAGACGAAGAAGAGTACGTGTTTCAATGCTACGACGTTGATTATGGAGTTTTTTGGGAAGCATGTGTTGTCTTGATGGTGGATCGTGGTTATGAGTTGGCATTCTTCTTAATGGTTTGTGGTTTGTGGTAATAGTAATGGTAATGGTAATGTATACATATATACCTAAGTGGCACTCTCACTACAGATTGAAATCAACAACCATTCTACCCGCCACCTTCCCAGCTCGCAGACGAGCAACTGCTTCCGGTAACTGATCAATCGGCAATACCTCGGCAATCTGTTTGAGCAGACCCCTCTGTGCGAATTCAAGCGCTTTGATGGTATGTGCCTGTGTACCAACAAGTGTACCTTTCACCGACAACCCTTTCATAATATACTGCTCCGGCCTCGCACCAAGAATAAACTCACTGTCCTTGGGTGGCAGCTACGAATATGTAACAAATCAGTAAAGCCCTCCCGCAAGTAGTAGAAAGACAAAAGAAGGAGGAGAAGAAGAAGGAGAAGGAGAAGGAGAGGGAGAAGAAGACTCACACCAATACAACAAACAACCCCACCAACCCTATCCCCAACATAACCAACCGCACTAGAATAAGCAGCAGGCCCAGTAACAAAAACCCCATGCGCCCCAACACCCCCAGCAACCCTCCTAACCTCCCCAACAACATCACCACAAGTCCTAAAATCAACAAAAGCCTCCGCCCCCATCTTCAACGCAAAGTCCCTTTTATCATCCCCCGTATCAACAACAATAGGACGGAAGCCCATGGCCTTTGCGAGTTGAACACCCTGGATACCAACGCCGCCGGCACCGCCGGGAAAACAGGCCCAGTTTCCGGGTTTTAGGCCCGAGGAGTCGAGGGAGCAGAACATGGTTGAGGCGCTGCACATTATTGGGGCGGCGATGTGGTCTGGGACGCCGTCTGGGATTGGGGTTGCGTAGCGGGCTGGGGAGACGACGTATTGTTGGTAGGAGCCTGTGTTTTCATGGGTTAGTACGGGGTTCGAGGTATACTTGTTTGGGTATGTGTGATGTGGTTTATGCTGGCTGGTGAGAACAACGGTGAGAACAACGAGCTTGGTTAAGGGTTTTGTATTGAAGTCATTGTTAATAACGATTGGTGGGCGTGATAAGTTTGATCGATGGATTTGCGTGGTAGTCTTGATATCGAAAAGTTATTGGCATACGGGATCGCGGAGCAAGCCTGGCCAGGTTCCACAAGCAGCAAACGATCAGTGGAAACGAACACGTAAAAACTTACCGGTACACATCAACCCCGTATGCACAGAATCAGGACAATAGTTCTCCTTCCCTTCCCAGCACATCTCACAAGACCCACAAGTATCCATCAACGGCTTGATCCCAGCCCGATCACCAACCTTGAAATTCTTAACATTAGCACCAATCTTCACAACCACACCTGCGCCTTCGTGGCCAGGCGATCGGACGCCAAAGAACGACATGGGCACAGCGGCGAGGTCGTTGAGGAGGAAGTGGATATCTGAGTAGCAGATTCCGGTGGCATTAAGCTTGAGGAGGACGTCGTTTGGACCTTTTGTATTTTAAAGTTTATTATTGTTGATGGAGAATAGGTCTTGGGAGTTTACCTGGTTCGGGTACATCGACCATCTCTACTTTGATTTCGAAGTCGGGTCCTTCATTGTAAACGACCCCAGCTTTGCACTGTTTTGGGATATCAAAGGTTGGAGCACTCATTTCTGGCGTATAAATCGTGAAGTCAATGGAGTGAAAGGCTTTACGGAGAATACTATTGTTAAGGTGTGAGCCTCCAGATGAGATATTCAAAGCAGCTGGGCGAGTCCCACTGGTGACGTCCTTATAGATGACTATTTCGAGAACTGCCGAACGAAATCCGGGGAGGGGGCTAAAATAGGTAGGGTCTGATGGCAGCTACAACTATTAGCTCGCCATCTGATCCGTAAATATCTATTTCAGTGACAAAGCCTGCATGATACGTACGATAGCTGTTTGACAAGTTGGCAGAAGCACAGGACAACGGTAATTTGAAGAGTCGAACAGAAACAAACGAAGTGCGCTTTGAAGAAATACGTTGTTTTCGTAAATTACCCCACAGTTTGCCGGGTCTGTAAACGCGTCTGGAGTGTGGGGTCGATATCCTTAGCGGCAGTTTGGGGTCTGGTATACCTCGGGCGGGTATATCAGGCGAGATTTGATCTTGGCATGCACTCCACGCATGACTGCTGCTGAAAACGATCATGTGTAGAGCTCGGGCTGATGGTAGTGTTGATCTCAAGCTGGAATCGTGAATCATGAACATCCAAGGTATGGAATTGCAAAAAGGTATCAGTCAGTTTCATGTTGCCCTAATCACAACATTGCAGTCGATAAAGTGAGACCTAGGTATTACTTGCTGCCTGTCAAGTCGTGCACACATTCGCCGAACTTCCACACCTGCTCAACCTTGAGAGCCGGGGATCCGTTCTCTGAGACGAACTCGTCGAGCACCACAAGGTCGGCATCCGTACCAGGCTCTAGAGAGCCCTTGCTGTTTTTCACGCCCAACATCTTTGCGGGCGTAATTGTGACAGCACCAAGAGCCTGTGCTATACTTGCACCACTCCACTCAATGAAGTTGTTGACACAATCGATGAGCGTGATAGAGCTACCTGCAATCTTTGTGGAGCCTTCCAAAGTAAGCCGATTGCCATTTTTGGTGATCCGCTCACCATTCGTCCAATCGTAGGTGCCATCAGGAAGCCCGAGATACGACATGGCATCCGTGACGAGAATGAAACCGTCGGGATGAGCGTTCCAGGCAATGTTGACAGCGCTCCCATGGAGGTGGATCCCGTCGGCGATGATTCCAAAATATGGTTTTGGTGATCCTGGTTGAGGTGCCTGGCCTAGCAATCCAAACATACCTGGATTGCGATGGTGCAAAGGATTGCACTGATTGAAAAGGTGGGTGATCATTGTGGCACCTGAATCGACCCCAAGTTTCGCTTCTTCGTATGTGGCAGCAGTATGCCCCATGGAGACGCGTATACCTCGGGCCTTCAAGTCCCGGACGGCGTTTATGGCACCGTTGAGCTCTGGTGCAATAGTGACATAGGCAATGGTGTTGCGCTCGAGGTTTTCAGGTCCATAGCAGGAAGCAAGGTCTTCGAGCCCATTTTCAGGTTGTTGCAGAACAGACTTGGTGTGGATACCGTTCATGTCAGTGTTGATGAAAGGGCCCTCGACGTGGGCACCTAAGCTCTCGGCTCCATCTTCAGCGCGACGTCGAGATCCGGAGGGAGCGAGATATGGTAGAACCCTTCGATAGACTTGAGATTTCTGACTCGTGACTGTAGGTGTAAAAGACGTGACGCCAGTTTTGATCAGTTTTCGGCAGGCGTGTAACAAATCCTTTGGGTATTGAGCAATAGCATCGGGGGCGACTGAGAAATCAAAGCCGAATGCTCCGTTCAGTTGGACATCGATGAGACCAGGAGCCAGAATGCGACCATCTAGATCAATGACCTTTTCGGGCGCGGCCTTGTGCTTGAAGAAGACATCCTCGCCATCAAGGATGCGACCGGTTCGTGAGCTGATCCAAAGGTCGTCAAAGACCAATTGATCATTTTTGACGATGCGACAATTGGTAAACTTGGTGATGTTTGTTCTCGTTGGGCTGGTAGTGTGGCTTCGAACTGCTGAGGGCATGGTGACAGAGGGTACGAATGATGTTGGAACCTGTGAGCAATGAAGGGTACTAGTACTTGGGTTTGAACTCTACAGGAAGCGGAAGATGGGATTGAAGACGCCTTTCAACATCACAGTCGCTTTTCCAACTTGAATGACCCGGATCTGCGTTCCGTCGTTGAAGCAGGAGCGAATCGTTGAAGGAAGACACGTCCGTATGTGAGCAATACAGTGGAGTTTCCGCCATGTATGGTATCAACGTCCATTGAATGTGGTATCAGTGTCTATGGTATCAATGTCCATCGAATGTGGTATCAGTGTCCATTGAATGTGGTATCAGTGTCTATGGTATCAATGTCCATTGAATGTGGTATCAGTGTCCATGGAGTCCACTGGGATGGAGTACCTAGTATCACTATCACAGTTGGTGGAGGTTTGTAGGGACACAACCTTTCCCCCGCTAAACCGATTTGGCTCCAGCGTCGGCAATCTAATGCTACCTAACGCTACCCACCCCGTCAACGTTGCACCATTGTTGCATGGACGTATCTCCGTATGTACTGCTTCACTGCTACACCGAATTCGCCCTGGATACCTGACTCTCAATTCCGAATCTCGATATTGCATGGCTTACGTATGATTTAGCGGGCCCGGCCATTTTACTGAGCAGCGTGGTAGCCGCGGCTTTTGCATGAAGTCGACTCCACCGTACCAATCGCAATGGCCAAGGAGAAGCTTGGCCCGGTATGGGATGATCTCGACAGAACGCTGGTATGATATGCTGACCTCTCCTAAACTTCCCTGTCTTTCCTAGGCTAATACCAAAAAGGGTCAACTGCTGATGGTGGGCTTTGATGGGACTGCTGTCACGCCGCAAATCCGGACGCTGATTCAACAATATCATGTTGGATCTATCCTGCTGACCGCGAAGAACTTGAAATGTGAGCTGGCATACCATCCAAGTAGATGTGGTATAGGAAGGAGGCTTACAGAAAAACAGCGGCAGAAGAGTGTACTGCTCTTGTCTACGAGTTGCAAAAGACCGCTCACGATGCTGGCCACCCTGTTCCTCTCCTCATCGGAGTGGACCAAGAAAATGGTGGTGTCAATAGTCTCTTCGACGACCTGATGATACGCCAATATCCAAGTGCCATGGGAATAGCAGCGACCGGATCGAAAGAACTTGCGTTTCAAGTTGCAAAGCAGACTGCCGAAGAAGTGGCAGCTACCGGTATCAATTTGCTATTAGGCCCTTGTCTCGATGTTTTGACAAACGCTCGAAATCAGCCCCTTGGCGTGAGATCTTTTTGCGACGACCCCATGGAGGTATCGGAATATGGAATCGCTTCCATGAAGGGCTATCAAGAAGCCGGCCTTGCAACTATGGGCAAACATTTCCCCTCGTACGGGAACCTGGAGTTCCTGGGATCTGCTCTGGACGTCCCTATCATCACGGAATCCCTGGAACAGCTCAGCCTTAGCGCTCTTGTCCCTTTCAAACATGCAATTAATGCTGGTCTTGATTCTATGATGGTAGGCGGATGTGCCATGTCATGTAAGTACATGTTTTTGATGACAACGACTGTAAGCTGACCGAAACAGCTGCCGGTCTTGATGTGATGCACGCTTGTTTGTCTGAGCAAGTGGTTGACGGTCTGCTCCGGAAAGATCTCAAGTTCAATGGCGTTGTCATCTCAGAGTGCTTGGAGATGGAGGCTCTGAGCCATAATATCGGTGTAGGCGGTGGGACTGTCATGGCAGTGAATGCTGGGTGCGATCTTGTCTTGCTCTGCAGATCGTTTGCTGCTCAGAAGGACGCCATCCTGGGATTGAAGTCTGGCATCGAAAGCTCGATGATCACCATGGACAGAATCCACCGGTCCCTTGCAAGAGTGGTGCACATGAAGTCGAAATGTGCATTCTGGGAGAAGGCCCTGAATCCGCCAGGAATCTCGCTCCTATCGTCAATGCAGCCGTCCCATACAGCACTCTCGACAAGAGCATACAACAGCTCGATTACGGTGGTGCGAGATCGGAATCACTTACTTCCACTGGCCAACACGATTGAACCGGAAGAAGAGTTGGTCTTACTGACTCCTTTAGTCAAACCTTTGGCAGCATCAGCCGCCGCGAGAGCTGTCTTGGAATCCATGGAGGCCCATTCGCCCGAACCAGCCGCCTGGGAGCGTTCTGCCAGCGTGATGAGTGGTGAAAGAGTCTTTCGCGAGTTCGGACGTTCTCTGGCTCGACAGAGAAATGGCCGAGTCCTCCATACATCATACACACCGAATGGAGTCCGGCCTGTACACGAAGACCTGATAAACCGTGCCAGTGCCGTAATCGTTCTGACAGCCGATGCCAACAGGAACGTCTACCAACAGAGTTTCACGAAGCACATATCATTGATATGCCAAATGCAATATTCGGTAGGAGGAGAGCAGAAAGAAAAGCCATTGATTGTGGTGGCTGTCTCCTCCCCCTACGATTTTGCAATGGACTCGACGATTGGGACATACATCTGCACCTACGATTTTACAGAAACAGCTCTCAATTCTTTAGTGAAGGTACATAATTTGAAAACACACATCCCATATGATCTTGCTTACTGACCCTTTATACAAGGTCTTATACGGCGACATCACTCCCACCGGGTCACTGCCAGGCTCCATCAGCCAGAACCAAAAGCTCCATCCAGCTCGTCAACATTGGCTTGTTGAAGCATACAACGAAGAGCGTGATGCACACATGCTCGACAAGTTGATCAATGATATTGTCATGGACAGCACGCCTGGCCAAAGGTCTGAATTGGCAGGTGCCACTTCAAGTGCAATAACCTTACATCACCCCGAAATTCTAGAAGCCCACTTTGTAGTCCGTAACAGTAGTACGCAAGCACTTTATGGGTTCTGCTCAACATACTTCTTTACTGCCACGGGTACGGGCTGCATAGGTTCTCTTTTCGTCGATCCGTCCCGAAGAAAGCTCTCTATCGGACGGTCGCTACACAATCGGGCAATACGAACGCTTTTGCAAAGGGATGGCGCGAAACGGTTCCAGCTTGGTTCAAGACTACCAAGCATCTTTCTGGGAATCCCCACTGGCCACAACATTGATAGGAAGCGGCTTAGGAGCTGGTTTGCGAACATGGGTTGGAATACCACCTTGTCTCGACCTGTCTGCAGCATGGTCGCTCGCAATCTAGCAGATTGGTCTCCACCTGAAGGAATGGCGAAGAGTCTACAAACAGCAGGAGCAGAGTTTGACCTGGTATCCGGCTGGACATACGCAGGTCCGATACTAGACCACATCAAGACAAGCAATCGGCAAGGCTTGGCCGAAGTGTATAAAATGGCGTTAAATGACCCTGCAGCGTGTGGCATCATAAGGGCTAAACGCGGGGAGGACCAAACAATTATAGGGAGCATAGTTTTGGTGAGGGCAGCCAAGACAACCGTGGGGTATATCGATGAGCTAACACGCATTCCAGTACAATCCCCTCTCGACATTGGCACAATTTATCCCTGCTATCGATGAGCAAACTGGAGGAATCTCCTCGCCAGTTATTTCACCTTCGGCTGCAGATTATGGTGCCGTCTTATCTGGTCTGCTGCTCCTCGGCGTCAAACGAATCAAGCAACAAGGCTACAATGCCTGTATCCTGGATTATGTCGATGGGGACGGAAATTTCGATGGTCTAACAGCCATGGGGTTCTCCCTAGGGCACGGTTTTGATGAAGGTAAGGAGCGTCGAATCAGAAGCGAACCCCTTGCAATGCGCAGGCTAACGTGAAGCAGTCGGATCGGATGCCTTTACTTTTACTCAAGTAGCTGCCAGTTGAGGCTGAGACGGGTTGAGAAGCACGTTCTGCATGAAGTGCGATGCCAGAGGAACAACAGAGGTATGCATGTATCATCCGTCCAAGACTTTCACAAAGCAAACAGATATTGACAATTTTCCAGCAGTCTCTCCACCAATTTCGCCCGGACCATCAATGCCCACCTGCAGTCGGTTTCGCCTATCAGCGGAAGACATGAACGGTCAGGGGCAGGCGACCTGTAGGAGCAATTTCCATGCATGAAGCGGGCATGTGCGCTTTGTCCCCGGTCAGCCGCGTCCTTCCACAGACCTTCTGTACATGAATATTTTCTTTTTGGCAGTCTTGAAACTGGCTTGGAGAGGCAAGGACGGAGTTTGGAATGAGGAGCGATTGGATATGTTCAATAGTTATACCCTGGTTTCGCCGGCCAAATTGTCCGGGATGAGAAAGTTGTCCGTGGAGGTCCTGGGCTTTTAATGATCGGCCGCAGATGGCGCATGATGATTTGTCTCCAGGTCCAGGGTCATGGTTGGAGCGCATACTACGGAGGTAGAATGGGGGTGCAAGTTGTCTTCCGCATACACTTACAATTCTCTCGTACCTACACAACACCTCAGTACCTTATGCATATGCACTTTGACCGTTGTGAAGGCAGCTCACCAAAGGCGCGTTGATGTTGCGGGTGATTTCCACAGCCATAGGACCGTTGGAACAGTTCTAGCTGGATGGCTAGCGGCCAGGTCCGTGACGGTCGCAGGCGCAGGCTGTGGCGGCGAATGATAGTACAGTCCGGGTGGTGATAATTAGTACTCGGGTGATAATTAGTTTAGTACTCGGAGCATGCTGGCTGGGGATTGATCGTTGATCCTTGCGCCTTCCATGCTTCTCGAAGATTACCCGTTGAGTCCCCGCCAGACCTTTGCCTTCTTCAATTCTCTCTTCCAAAGCGCATATCCTCTTGTGCCCGACCTACCACTACGACTATCATATCAGCCAGGAGACTGCCATCGCCGGGAAGCTGCATCGCGCATCTCACACACATGCAGAGCTCCTGTCAGGCTCCGTCCACCCTTGTGCTTGTTCTTGTCCTTGTGAGACTGGGAGGCTAGGACTGGCCGACTCGAGACGGACTCCTTCAGACTCTAATATTAGCCCTCACCACTCGGCCTCGACGCTGCAACGCTCGCTCTCCTCGGTCCGTACTATTCTTGCGAAAAGCCTTTTCTCGCATCTCTTGCACGCCGTGGGAAACCGTCTGTATACACCACCTCGACAACAACACCCCTCGATACGCATGTCCATACTTCCTCCGCCTCACTCAGTGCTTCACCCGTCACTCTGCCCAAATGGAGGGCTTCGACACAATGACCATGTCCTATCTCCAGGCGGGAAACCAAATGTCAATGTCCAACGTCACAACCGTGGACGGTATACTCCCGCTCGATCTTCCTCTCGACCTAGACCACCACTCGAACTTCGATGCTGAGACCTATGCTGGGTATGCGCCCAGAGCAGAATAGACCTGTACACCTAATTGCTAACAACTTCTTAGAAGCGAGACTGCGACGCAATACGGCCACCATCCCGTCGTCCACCATGCCACTCCTTCTCTCAAACGCAATGCGAGCGCATACGAGGACCCATTCTCGGACCACATGAGCAACTATGATTCTACGATACCACAAGAACAGCCTGTTTTAGAGCCGTCCTCGTCCATTGAAAGAGACAACAAGCTTCTGAGCTTCTCGGCTCCCACATTTGGTTATACATTGCTCGACTACGCTTCACGGCAAACCTCCATCTCCACGAATGCTCAGCTCCACGGCATGTTCTTTTTGGCTGAATCGCCCTGGGCAGTACCAGGCGAAACAACTGCGCCGCCAACTGAGCTTACCTGCTATCGTCGGAATCTCTTTCAGATTACTGGAACCTTGACCATCCCACGAGGCATGCGCTATATCTTGACCGATCAAGGAGAGCAGATCCCAATTCTCGGTCAGGAGCTGGTAGTGTCGGCCACAGAGTCCGTAGAAGGGAACCCGGTGAAAATCATATCCGTGCCATGGAAAACTCCAGCGACGAGTGGTCCGGTCACTGAAGACAAAACGGAGAAAGAGCCGTCAACGATGCCATTAGATCTGATGAGCGGCCAGGAGACGGGATCTGAATATGTAAGTTTCCCAATTTCGTGGAAGCGACTTCAATTCAGAATAGCGACTGCCAACAATGGACGCAGGAAGGAACTGCAACAACACTTTGTTCTTGGCTTGAAAGTGATGGCAACTCTCGCAACAGGTGCCATCGTCCCATTGTGTGAAGTTCAGTCTGGGGCCATCATTGTCCGTGGCAGAAGTCCTAGGAATTTTCAGTCGCGCAAGGATTTCCCCATCAGCAGTGCAACAGCCAGAAAAGCAGTAAATTTGCCCTCGAGAACTTCGACCGGAGAATCACTACCAAAACACGCAAAACACGAGAGCCGTGGCAGCACCAGTGCAATTGACATACCACAGCTGTCTTTCCCTTACAATACCAACGATATCAATGTCTCGCCCGACTTCTTTGAGTGGAAAATTCCTACAGGCCAGGCTGGTGCAATGACTGCCCTACCAATGGATCCACCAGCTTTGAATGTGCAGACACCACCGAATGCATATGCTCAGTCAAGTCCTGACTTTCAACGATATCCACATAACCAAAGGTCGCTCAGCACTGCTCCCATACTCTTGTCTCTGACAGACGACGAGCCAAGAAAGTCAAGCTCGCCCATAGACAGCTCTCGAAAACACCCTCGCGTTGCTCCTCGAACCCCTTCATTCTCTATCAACTTGATCAATAGTCCCGATGAAAGTGCCGATTTGCTATACGAGTATTTCCCTCTTAGTCTAGATGATTGGAGCACACCTTGTGATGCAGTCTATCGACCTGTGAGTCCACCTCAGTGCTGTGCTCGAAGTGTCACAAGTTAATCTTTCACAGCATGTTGTCCACCATAGCGGTCTCCCAACAGATCCAAAGGCGCTGGCTGTGAAAAATCGCTCTAAACGATACTTTTCAGAAGACCAGCATTGAAAAAACGGAATTGCCTTTGCTCTCTACCACAGTGCAACGAGTCTACGTACTTTCCATCTCAACTCTGCGACTTCAATCGACGAGTAATCGGATTTCAATCCGTATACAAGAGTACCATCACTGCACGTGCCTTGTCCTTTTCACACCGCGCAATCTGAAGCATGCATCCAATTGTCGCGAGTAGCGAGGATTGCCACATTGGGTTGATTGCAGGCCTGTACTACGCGAGAAAAGTTGTGCTCTTCGGCTAGTAACGGTGACTGTTACACGCAACGGTCGGTTCCGGCAGCTTAGCCGCTAGCTCCACTCTCAGGGTCTGGACGGTCGTATCCTGCAAGGCATTGCAAGTCAGATGGCTTGAGGTTCAAGCATTGCAATGTACGAGGCACAGAAGATGGACAGGGAGGCGGGCGGCTGATGATGACAATCGATTTATGATTTGGCATCATGGGATTACTTCAACATCATGTTGTCCCCCCCATCTTGCATTTTAGAACTTCTTGGTCAAGGTTTCTCCGCCAACTGTTGTGCGGCTGGGATTGTGAGGCCGATGGTTTGTGACGAGATGGTATGTATAGGATTTTGAAATTTGAAATTTTGAATTTTGAATTTTGGAAATTCGACACATGGTCATCCACGATTATCAAGACATGTTTCACAGGGGAAACACCTGACCAAATAGGACATGGAATAGGAATGTTCCTAGAGGCACATGACCCCCCTCGATGAATATGAATGATGGTGGTAACATGAGAAAGTAAAGTAGAAGAAATATATGTATCTTATTAGATTATGTATCGGGCAGTTTTTGAATTTCTTCTTTTCCAGCTATACAATAGTAGACCTCCTAGAGGGGACAATACAATACAATACATATCATAGTAAGCAACATAGTATCCGGAGATTCTTTCCCCCAAACAGTATAACCGCAATAAATTTCGAAAAATAGAGTGTAGGACTTTGAAGAAGAAGGATGGATATCGATAGGTAAGGAAAGAAGAGTCCAATCCTATCCTATCCCATCCCTATTATTTCATACTTTTTCATAACATTTATAAGGAAGTAGTGAATAGAGATGATGAATTTCTCCCTCAACTATATTTATTTACAACATATCAGTTAGTAGTGAATAAACCACTCGCTCTATGCCCATATTATGCGTGTGGTATCGATTGTCTGTCTGTCTGTCTGTCTGCACGAGCAGAGAAAATGCCATGGAACCCCCCCCCCCCAACTCCAAAAAAAAAGGGTAAGAAAATGCGAGCCAGCTTCATAATTTGAACATCTCCCTGCTTTCATCTAGAAACAGGGGTTTACACTTCCATCTAATCGTCCTTCGTAAAAACGTACAACAAGGGGAGGGAACAAAAAAAAAGGGGGGGGGGAATCCCAGCCTTGTCCAGACAAAAAGGTCATTGAGATTTCAAGATGGTGTTGAATAGGCTGAGTGGGGCAACATTGTGTAGATCTCCGTTGTGTCTTCTTCTCAGCTGTGGAATACTCCTGGGGTTTTTGGTGTATCTAGACTCGTCCCTGGCACAACAAGTGTTGTAATCGGCAATCGTTGTAGCTCCACCTACGACTCGTCCTTCGCACCAGCAATGGACGCTGCCGCCACAGCAGCCCCAAAGATAGCAGCCTCGTCAGCTGTCTCAAGAACAATAGACTGCCCTTGTCCACCTGAGAGATCAACCAACTCATTCAAGTGCTTCTGGGCTAGCTCTCGGAAGGCAGGATAATGCTGGATGACGGATCCGTTGCATCCAATCGAAAGATGTCCGGCTTTTTGGATTGGAAGACATTCCGCTGACGCCCTTAGAGCCCACAGTGCATGCGCTGCAGTAGCCAAATAAGCGGCAGCTCGTCGTGATACCAATTGGCAGACTTGTTGCACAAAGATGAGGTCCTCAAGCGAGGGCGCGCATGCCATCGGATGCTGCTTTTGAAGAACGATTGTGGCTCTGGAAAGACGTGAAGTATGATCCGCACTGCATGTTGTTAAAGCTGATAATACACAGAACAAGAAACGCAATCACTTACTCTTCAAAGGCAGCCATAGTCGAAGTCTCCACCGAATACGGCTCCAAAAAGCGTTCAGGGTATTGTCCATCAAAGAGGCCAGCCGAACTGATCGCATTGACCAAAATTAACCGCACAATCTCACCTTGATACCGACCACCGATGAAATACTCCAGTGGCTGAAAATCCGGCATCAAGTGAGCTTTGTTCAAAGCATTGTCCCACTTTGTCGCTGGGAATACATGTTTTCCAAACATACTCATTTCGGTGTTGACAAGCACATGTTCGGCGTTATCGAACCATGCTTGCGACCTTTCTCCAAATTTGTCCTGTCCAAACGCTTTCACTGGAAGGACCATGGACATATTCGTGCCAGTTCCTAGGATCAAGCCAAAGCATGTCGCGTCGTCTTGGTATGCCCTGGTCAACAGTGTTGCTTGGCCATCGTTTATAATCGCATCAAGGCGGACATTGAGCTTCTGCACACTTCTGTCAGATCAGATCTTGGTATCACCCATTCAAATCGCAAACCTTCTTCTGACATGCCAGCATGATCAGGCTACCAATATCTTGCCCAACCACGCCTTTGCCTGCCTTGAAACCCTTGCCCATGTCTAGTAGACTGCCCGTGCCCGGCGATGTTGTTCTATTGTCCGTCAGTCATGGCATGGGTACACCTGCAATCGTCCAGCGCATACTTGATTGGAAAAGACCATGCCAGGCCCATGATGAGCGTATCTGTGCCGTGAACCTCAACCACCACAGGGTCATTCAAAGTCTCTTGAATCTTCTCCGCCATCCACTCGAAGAATTGGTGGCCTTCCAATGCCTTTACCAAATTGTTGATCTTATACGAACACATCTTCACGATGCGCATGCTCTCTTTCTCATTGTCCCTGCCGCTCAATTCCACAAAGGCCACTCTGAAAGTCGAACCACCCACGTCCAGCGCAAGATATGAGCCGCGCTCTTGACCCGTGGGCAGTGTATATATGTAGGAGGGTAGCATGCTAATATCGCTCGATTGTAGCTTTTGCTTGAACTCCTCTTGCAGCGCATTTGACATATCCAGCATATTCTTTGCATCAACCGGCGACTGAAAAAGCCGCCTCACCTCTAGAAGAAAGTCGTCCATGGTGCGATCGTATTCCGTGATTACATGGTGGTGCATGTGCTTCGTCGGTATTAAAGAAGAAGGGAGAGCTTGTATGAGCGAAGGTAGCATAGCGAGTGAACGTATTGAAGCAGCGAGTAGATGCCAGATGTCGAGCATGAGCACGCCAGAAGTACAAAGGAACGTGTATCGAATGGTGAGTGCCTGTTTACGCGTGGCAGGATAGTGCAGTGACCCAAAGAGAGCGGGATAAGCTGACTTGAGAAGCTACTGATATGACAAAGTAGCTGGGGAAAGGCGGGCCTAGTCTTCTTGAGCGGGAGGGCTGAGGTATTGCAGCTGTGAGCCGGCCTTGGGAGGTGTTGAGGTTGGCTGGCTCTGGGTGAATGAGCGATATCGCATAGTGACAGTACGGGTGAAGAAACAGTCGCAGTCGTTTAGTAGAGAGTAGAAGGTGGTATTGCTCCACAGCTTGGATTGCCTTGACACTTGACAGCACTCACAACAGGGTGTGAGCAGGCTCGGCAGGCTTCTGTACGAAGAGGTAATGGAAGCGTTGCGCGACGGTCCGAGGTAAACAACCAGTAACAACGAATTGGGACGCGGCAAAAAGCAGAAAAGATGCTCCTACCAGCGGAAGCTTGAACAGACTGCGGTCCTCATCAGCCCATTCGACATAGCTGAAGCAAACGGGAATTCGACGATGTTACATTGGATCTATTCCGATTCGGGACAGTTGATATGGTTGAAACGGAGCCGCTAGATTCCCATTATTATATCTCCGCTATCCTTGTCCATTTCTCGTGACGACCAAGATACATGGATTCGCAGCAAGGGAGCTGATAGATTCCAACCAGGCATTATCTTCCTGCCTCAATGCACCCACTATCCCTTTCCATCACCCGACCCACACAACCTTACTCTTACATCCAATACAGATCTCGGTGCCATCCCAAACGGCAGGGCTGAGAGGCCTCACCTGCAGGACGGAAAGGATGCAACGTGCCACCAAACGCCATTGGACAGACAACCAACTAGCGTCTGCAACCTCCAGAATAAATACAAGTTCCGAATGGGATCATTTAACTGCATACAGTTCATTCGCCGCTTCGTTGCAGTGGTATTTCGTGTTCACCTATCTTGTTGGTTACAATTAATGGTTCGACACCTGCATACATCAAGGTAACAATGCCATCATACATCGTGGACACGTCTCCATTGCACATGCAGTGAGACCCTCATTCACACTGCGCTCCCTCCATTACATATGGGTCTTGCGATGAGACCGTTGCAGTGAGACCGTAGCAATTAGGTAAAGGTTATGGTACTTTGATATCACTATTGCAACCTCTGCTTATGATTGCTACAGACATTCAACGAGCGCCACGCCAATTTCAAGGTATAACATGCAGGATCAATACAAGGTCTGATGCAGAAACCTTTGTAGCAAATTCGTGTGGGCCATTCTGAAACCTTTTTTCAGACTTCATGATATCCTGACATTGACAAAAAGGCCTCGACGTTCTCGAAATTTTCTGGGATGCGTCAAATGGAGCAAGCCTTAGGTATGAAAGAGAGCACTATCATTCGCGACTGCACAATGGGCCCTAGGATAAGAGGCCAACGTCATGGTGAGCACCTTCATAACTATTAATCATGTCCGTAGCCACGAATTTCCATTTCATATCCGAAAGAAACACATTAACCACGCCCGCTAGAAAAAAGCTCAGCAACATGGTATCCGCATGATTAAGATTCAGCAGTCCCCCATTTCATATCAGGCCCATCAGACCTTCTCAGAGACAGGAACGACACCGCCTTGGTGGCTTATACTCCCAATAGGTACAACATCCTCAATCGTCTCATCCGAGAACTTCAGATCTTCCTCAAGATCAACATGGTCCTTAATCTTCATCAAGATCAAAGGTAGTGCAAAGATGAGAGAACCGGCAAGGAGGCCCCAGCAAGACGCGAACAAGTTCATGTATGGAACTTCATTGCTGTCGAGACGCCAGATGATAGCCGAGCCAGCCGATTGCTAAACAATATATCAGCCTATTTTCACATCGACACAGGAGAGGGTCGCAAAAAACTCACAATGCCCTTGTAGAACCCGGCAAAGTTGGCCAACTTCCTGCTATTGTTGGTCAGAGCACCCATGAACCAGTACACACAAGTTTGGAACGCGGCATCGTAGAAACCGTAGAACATGTAGAGGACCAAAGGTCCGCCATATCCCGAGTCACTCCAGTCCAAAGGTGCGATCTTGGCGGTGGTTCCATCTTTGGGAGTGGCAACATCTGCCCGCGTGTATCCCTTCTGGAAATCGTATCCACCACCCCAGATTGCAAAAGTGAGAACGAAAATAGCCACCCACGCCGCCTTTGCACGGGTAGTACGTCGGAATCTAGTTGTGTCCAAGGCGTAGCCAAAAATGTACGCGCCGACGATCTGCATAATGTAGTAAATAACTCCATTGAGTGCCTTTGTGCGTGTGTTGAAGCGGGCTCCATTGACACCGTTGAAGTGGTATGCGTAGAACCAATTGGATGCGAAGAACATTGGGAACATGAAAAGGATGTACGGATCGGACTTGAAGGTTTCGACCAGACCCATGAGCTCTGACTTCCAGGTAGGATTCTTCTGCACAATAACCCGCGATCCATCATTTCGAATGACATCGTTGGCGTTTGTCAATGTCAATGCCGATGCAGCTCCGAGTAAAGTTAAAACGAGGAATCCAATATAAGTTCCGTCAGACACGGTTGCCTTTGTCGTCGTGTGGATGTTCTCTCCCAACGGAATCTACGTGATGGGAATTAGTGATGGATTCTCAAAATGCCGAATCCAGCTGCCCTTACCAGAGACCCAATAACGGCACCGAGATTGAAGATCATCCAGAACCATGAAATGTATTTCCCTTTGGATTTCTCTGGTGGATAGCTCATCATGATAGCACCCTGGGCGCACCACAAAATCCCAGCACATATCCCCAAGTACGTCCCAGCGAAAACGGCAAATCCATAGTTGTGGTTGTGAGCGTAGGAAAGGAAGGAGGCGACGTAGATGGCATATCCTGAAAGCTGTGTTAGTCAAAGGCACGGAAGGATTCCCTCTTCTTGGGAGATGGTGTATACCAGTTCCACCAAATGCCAGCGCCAACTTGATGCCAATCTTATTCGTAAATGTTCCCGCGAAGAAGCCAATCACTGAGAAGGTCGCGTAGAGCGCCATGTTCGCGTCGTCTGCAGGCTTCGGGTCCAAGTTACCGGCACCTCCAAGACCACTCAACGCGTTGAACATGCCCGGACATAGGAAGCAAACGAACGCGACAATGACCAATTGGACCTGTGGAGAGGCATAGTATGGGAATTTGTAAGAGCCTATGCTCAGTTGTCTGTACTTCCAGCTTTTCGGTAACTCCATGGCGGTCTCGTGGTGGGACGGATAGGGAGGGGTGGAATGTCCATCGTCGTTCGGCGAGACGGAGGCGTCACCGCCCTTCTCGTTGAGCTCTGCCATTACCGTGTTGTCGAGGCAAGATCGGACAGTGTATGGGGAGAGGAGGCGAGGGGAGCTATCCTATCGCGACGGCGAGGCTGTTGCTTGCGAGTGGAGTACGATAGATGGAAGTTGACGATCATCCAGGAATGTTAAATCCGACCTGGGAACAACCCGGGGACTACTATCTACTATATATTCACTTCATAATGGCATTGTTGCTAAGACTGGTACAGGGTGTAAATCGGGAGGAACCAGGGTCCCAATCCGTCTGCCGGCGTCAAGTCTCACACTGATAGAACGAGCACACGAGCGGGAGCAGTCGAGATATCGAAGTCGTAATTGGATGAGAAGCCAACGCTAGACAGAAGATACGAGAGAAGTCCCTTGTGGCGCGGTCGCACAGTCAAATCCTTCCTAGCCGTAACTCTGGAAACGTATCCATCACCTTCACAGCAACCGACGCGCCATAGGAACACAGCTTCGCGAACAGAAACCAACGGCCCTTGCTGCTTCCTATCGTGATGAGTTCGCAGAGTGCCGCAGGATCCACTGCAGGTGCAGCCAACCTCGCTACCCACGGGTCCTATCTATTCAGTGGAGAAACGTACGCGGAGAGGAAATCGCCGTGCAGGTGGCCGTGTCAGCGACGCGATGTAACCTCGAAACGAGTCCGTATTGGGCATAGTCCTTCTGCTCACCACCACCATCACCACCTCATATCTCATGAGGACCGCAAAAGATAACACCGTGGTAATGAGGAGGCAGAGGTTGACTGCCATGTGGGAAACACTTCTGCTTCCATGTGCAGCCCCCAAGCTCTTGTAACCATGAGCTGTTAAGTGCAACGTGGTAAGCATGAGGGCTGGCGTCAGCCCAATCAGACTTGTCCCCAGGCAGTCTCAGGTCGTGGTACAACGCAAGCTCCACGATGAAGAATTCTCGAGGCAACGCGAGTCTAAGAGACAACGTCGTCCCAGTGGAGAAGCCCGATATCGAAGGAGGGTACGTACCTTAGTAGGTAGGTTAGGTATCATGACCAAACAAGGAAAGAACCGAACAAGATGAACGAACTTCGTTCCTTCTCATAAATACACGTGCAGCCTCGAGAGGACTCAGATATGGCAGACACAGACAAACATCTGACGAGATAACTTCTCTACAAGCAAATCGCACCCCTATCATCTTTTCATTGGCCCCGATATATAACACACCATGTATGTTTATCCCATGTGAGCTTCAGCCTTGGCTTGGCTAACCTATATTCAGGCGCCTCATCATAAGAGACGACGCTGCTGCAGCTTCTAAATATGTAGCTGATTACATTGTTGGTATGACCACACGACTACAACATCTCAAATCGCATTCTGATCAATCGAACTATTCTACCTATCTTCTTTTCCCGCTGCAATACCATCTCTTTCATTCCAGCCCATCACCTAGATCGTACTTGAACTGTTGCTAAGCACATCGTAAACAGCCCGTATCAAAGCCTACAATCCCACACCCGACAACCCCTTCGTCCTAGGTCTCCCAACAGGAAGCAGCCCAGAAACCGTCTACAAAAACCTCGTCCAGAAATACAAAAATGGCGAAATCTCTTTCAAAAACGTCGTCACCTTTAACATGGTAAGCATCCCCCCATCACCATCACCACCACAAAATCCACCCATCCACCCATCGAAATCCTAACAGCCCCCAAAAAGGACGAATACGTCGGCCTCCCCTATTCCCATCCCCAATCCTACCACGCATTCATGTACCACCACTTCTTCTCCCACATCGACATCAACCCCACAAACGTCCACCTCCTAAACGGCATGGCCCCAGACCTCGAAGCCGAATGCCTCGCCTACGAAGAAAAGATCTCCCGCGCCGGCGGAATAGAGCTATTCATGTCCGGTATAGGACCAGACGGACACATCGCCTTCAACGAACCCGGCTCCAGTCTCGCCTCCCGCACGCGCGTCAAAACACTCGCTCGGGACACCATGACCGCCAATTCACGATTCTTCAATGGCGATGTGGATGCTGTGCCAAAGATGGCGTTGACGGTTGGTATTCAGACGATTCTGGATGCGAGGGAGGTTTTGAGTATCATTACTGGATCGCATAAGAGTTTGGCGTTGCAGAAGTGTGTTGAGGAGGGTGTGTCGCATATGTGGACGCTCTCCTCTCTTCAACTTCACCCACATGCTTTGATTGTCTGCGATGAAGCGGCGACGCAGGATCTAAAAGTCAAGACGGTGACGTACTTTAAGCAGATCGAGTCGGTGATTGCGTCCTCCCGTGGCGTATACACCCAAGACCTTCCCACAAACGAATCCGTCGTCAAGAAGCGGGACAGCGTCAAGGAGAAACTCGATTCGCCGGTCGACTCTTTGTTTAGTAAAGACTTTGGGGAGGTTGCTGTGGTCGATGAGAGCGAGGGTCATCAGGTCTTCACGGATGGAACGCAGGAACCCTCGAAATTGAACGTACAAGACGTACCAATCGTACGCAGCCCGACTCCCGAACTCCGCCCAGACCCAATGTCCTCGCGTATCGAAAGGAAGAATGCCTTTGAAAAGGCTCTGGCCGGGCTTGAACCGGCTGAGATTGGGTTTGATAGCATGGGTGCTAGGATTGCTCTTAATTGATAGATACGGAATGAGGGTGGGAATGAACGGGTTGGAAGTTTGTTTTGTTTTTGTATAAGTTGGGGGGGTGGCTTGTTTGGGTTAACTTGGTTGTTGAGTGAGTTACCCTGTCTTAGATCCTATAATTCGTCCACGCGAAAGGAGAGGGGGTTGGAGGGAGAATCAGAGATTGTTTGAATGGAACACCTTTAGCTTTCATCACCTCTCAATCCTTAGCCGCGCTATTTCTTCGCGATCGGCGGCGCTCTTGCTTGATTAACGTATTTTGAGAATCATCACCTTACCAAAATATGAATCCTCCACGCCTAAATATGGAGCTTTCCCATCATAGAAGGCAGTAAATCCTCAAGATCCGCCCATCGTTTATTCCGCCATGATATCCCACATGTCTCATCGTATCCGCGATCAAAAGCTTGTCGCCCAATATAAACCATCTCCAACTTCTCAAAAGCGGCAAAATATGCCTGTGCCTCTTGCTCCACCTTCTCATCTCGCATCCGTTGGAGCAATCTGGAGAGAGAGGAACGCTCGATACCAGATCCGGTGACACTGAATGGTTGACGTGAAGAAGCTGCGAAATCCCAGCCAATGCTCTCGTCAGACGCGTCGGTGTCGACAGAGTGGTCGTTCTGCTCTTGGTTTTGTTGTTGTTGTTGATGTTGCTCGGCTGCTGCTGCCTGTCCCTGCATTGGCGCAAGCATTATGCCGTGGGCCACTGCGGCTATGATGGCGTCTAGATCGGTATTGGGATTCTCACCAAAATGCATGGACGAAGTGTCGCCATCGTCCGAGTCCAGAGAGGACGGATCGTCGTCGTGCTCGGATGATGATACGGATGCCGTTGTTCTTATGTCTCGGGAAAACAGTAACTTTCTCAATTTGGTCAGGGGTGATAAATGGTGGCGAATAGTTTCATGGTTCACGCTCCATTGGAAGGAGTATTCTTGGTCGCCTGCGCTAAGGTGAAGGAGTTCCAAGGTATGAATCTTGCCGACCAATTCGAGAGAGGACTCTTCGAAGACTTCGCCTGCGCCTACTAGAAAGAGCGATGTCAGATGGGTGAATTGGGAATCAAGTAAAGGTAAAAGGTTTTTATCGAGAAGCTCGGTTGGGAGGGGCTTTCGGAGATAGAGCTCTTTGAGATGGGTGTTACTTGTCAGAAAAGACAGAAGATCCTCGTCTGCTTCTGCGGGCCGAGTAAACCAGGTCACACTTTCCAGTGAGCTAAGCGTACCGCATTGTGAAAGATGGTGTCCGGCACAGGTCTGTTGAACACCGAGCCATCGTAGCCGTGAATCTGGACTCATCAGCGACTCGTACACCGAGGTATGCGCAAAACCCGTCCCTGCAAGGTGAAGTCGTCTCAGGGCGGGAAATGTCGAGCGTTGTACCGCAAGTCTCAGAAGATTAGTGGAGTCACATCCTGTGACCCACGTCAGAGCCTCGAGATGTGGAGCAGAAGGCCGGATGATGGTGTTCCAGACCAATTCCGTCTGGCGTCCATGGGCATCAAGTGAGACCTCAGCCACAGTGAGATGCAGTGTCCGCAGAGGCCATAGAGTGGTGCAAGTATTGAAGTCGATTCTGGCGTCACATCCAATCCCGTTCAAAAATAAATGCTGAGCTCGCGAGTGAAACAACGCATGGTAGGCCGAATCATCGAAGCACAATCGATCTGCCCATATGATAGTGTCAAGGTTGGGTAGCGAGTTTGCTAGGACAAGTTGGATGGTGCGGATGTAGCGTTGGTATCTTTCCCCCGTCTCTTGCAGTTTGTCTTTGCTGATACCCCGAGGTTCCCATATCGATATCTTATGGTATTGCTGCATGTATTCCTTCATAGAACGAATGGTGAGTTGTCGCACGGCTGGGCCTATGGAGGGCAAGCGTGCACGTCGAGCAGCAGGTTCATACAACGGAGTTGCCTCAGCAAGAAGACTATGAGCAAGAGACCACGAATTTGGAGAATAGTCCAGCGTCACATTGGTGAACTGCCGACCTCGAGCTAGACGACAGCACTCTCGGCTCGTAAGCGCAAAGGATGGGAGCGAAGGGTGAGAAACGTATTGGAAAATCTCATCCAAGATATCAAAGGGCAGTTGCAATAATCGAGCCTGCGGTTTCAAAGCGATACCAGCATTGAGCCGCTCGAATGGTAGCGGTGGTTTCGCAACGGAGTTCGAAGGCTCGGAAGACTTGTGCTCTAGGAAAAGAAGCATGCTATGTTCATCAACGTCGTTGGTTTCGGACTGCATGATGATGGGTACCTGATGGACTGGACAGTATACTAGTAGACAGAAGTTGATGTTGTTGTTGGTATTGCCAATCATAGTGCCATTGAACTTTAGTGCTAGTCACGTGATCTTGGAGAGGGTGGTGACAGCTCCCATTGAACCTCGATTGCCAAACCACAACTGCGGCTTCTCTTCACCGGTGGGGGCTGGGTTGGAAACACCTTTTCGACTCACCCAGCCTTGCATCTTCCATCAACATCAGCTCTGTTAGCTGAACCAGACCATTATCGTTTCAAATCTCATCAGTCTTCCTTCAAATGCCAACGAAACCAGTCTCGGACACGACAACGCCGCCTCCGAAGATGTTGCTTGATCTCCCTCCCGAAATCCTTGAGCATATCCTCCTTCGACTGGATGCTTCTACCTTCTCCGTCATTCTCATGATATGCAAAACCCTAAGATCCATCGTGCTATCTTCATCAAAACTCATCCACAGCCAGCTCTTGCGTCTGCCGGGTCTTCGCATGCTACCCAAACATGGGCCCACAGAACGAGAGGAAATGCTCCGCGAATTCTGTGAGAGGTCTGCCCGACATGCGTTCAACGGCGTCGATATTTTCTGCGACTCAATAGTCTATTCGCCGCGCGCCAAAGATTATTGGGGGTACCGCAATTCACCATCCTACAACATTTCACCACCTTCACATCTATGGACCTCTCCCAAACTCAACCTACTTCAATCGACTTCGACCGGACTTTTGACTGCTGTAGTTGATCCAAATGCAAATATTCACATCTACAAGATCGTGGAAGGACAAGTTCATCCACGAGGTGTCCTTTTCTCCAGCTTGGTGGACTCGGACGCTGATTGTCCCTCGAACCGAGGAACTATTCGCTTCAGTATTGCAGCTTTGTCCTTTCAAAAATGCCACTGCTCATCCGCTCAGCCTCCTCATGTAGTTGTCCTTTATCGGTATCACATCACCCCAGCACCCCCGGGTCAGAACCAGGGATTTGTTCAAAATGCAGTCGAAACAGCGAAAGGACGAATGAAGCTGGTAGTCTGGAAGATGTGTCAAGGAGACCTCAAAGTCAGTATAATTCGAAATGTGGACCTCGGACGCGTGACTTCTGCGGACGCGGATTTGAACCCCAGCTCTTGGGCTGATCAGCTCGTATCCATCGTGACGTCTGATTATCCCTCGCGTAGAACGCAATCGCCGCCTGTTTCAATGATCTTTCAATGCGGAAATGGTCGTGACCTTGGATACCACATGCGTACCTGCTATTATGATCGCGATATTGGTAAGGCAGCTGATATGAATACTTCAGTAACTGGCAGACACGGACCGTTATACTGATGAACAAGATGCAGACCTAAACCCGCTAGCAGGAGCTACAAAGCCTGCCGAAACTTTCCCCAACGCTGATGTCTCCCAGCATCTCACCTTCACTAAGCCAATTTACAAAATACGAGGACGAGGCGGCAAAGAGCTTCTCTTCTACACTGAAGATGTTGTTCCGAGCCATCGAATCGTAGACTGCACTTCCAACACCAGAGGCGCAGACATGGTGGAAGCCATCCCACAAACGGTTAGTGGTGATATTCTAAATCCAGTCTTTGGTGTCTATCGAGGAATCCCTATCGCTGTAGCCCATCATCATCACTGCGGAAAATTTCGCGATGGAAGCAAATACTGCATCAACTCAGTAAGTTTCCCATAGGAATCGCGTCTTCTCCAACATCGGTATGCTGAACGGATCAAAGCTCCTCCAGCTAGTTTTTCCACGAAACGGTACAAAAGGTGCCTACCTCTTGAAAGGTGTCGAAACTACGGATCCTTGCTGTCACCGCAATTTGGACGACGATTCGCCCATGGAGCATGTTTTCGTGGCAAAACTTACCGGTCTTGATTCACCATCGACGTCTCCGCTGAAGCGAATTGTCGCGGTGTCAAAGTGCAAACGACGGATCGCTGTTGCAGATTGGGATATCGTGAGGCTATATGCTATCGAACCTGATGCTTTTCTCTATAAGGAGAAAGGCTCTCTCACACCCGGTACCAGCTCTACGCGCGTTTCAATTAGCTACAAAGCATGTAAAGCAGAAGAGCCTGCGCATGGTGATGAAGCGTATACTACTCGTACTGCGCATGGCTACTATCACTCATACCTACGTATACGAGGACATCGAAAGCGACTTGTGGGCTTGGATTGTGTCCAACTTCCCAGTCGGGGCGTGGTATATACCATGGAATTTCAGGGCGATAGCGAACTGTGGGCTTTCACCGATAGAGGGCTCGTGAAGTGGTATTGGGGCGAGGGAAGGACTGCTAACAGAGAAACACGAGCGTTGAAACCAGCTTCCTTTGACAGTATTAACTTGTTTGTTTAATGATGGCGGAGTGTTGAGCTATGGTTTTTTTCGGTCCAACTTTGAGAGGTCTCCATGATCCTTGGGTAGTTGGACAGAATGACGGAGATCTTTGCACAAATTTGATGAAGGCACCTTGCTCAATTACTTATTTAATCGAACCAAGATCTGATCATAGTCCACAATGGAAAAAGCCACACTGATACCATACCTTTAATCATAAGTGACTGGGCAATCCACCTAGCAAGCTTCCACCGACAATCTAGATGTCGTTCGTAGCATATCCAATTCCTTCTCCCAACCAAATCCACATACCAAATCCCTTCCAAATTACTAAACCCCAGCAAATCTACCACCACTCCACCCCCTCCCTAACAGGACACCTCCCCCACTCCTCCCCCTCCCCCTTCCCAACAACCTCCCTCCCATCCACCAAACAAACCCACTTCTTAACCATCCTCTCTCCGCCCCCAACCTCCAATGGCACCTTGACAACCTCAACCCGTCGATACCACCCACAACTCACTGTCTTCTCCATGATCCTCATTACCTCCGCATACTTCCCTTTTCCATCGACGACGTGGAGGTGTAGGGATTTATTGGTGTGGCCTAGGACGATGGTTGTGTGGGGGCGTGGACCGTCGTAGAAGCGGAGGGAGAGGTGGGAGCGTGCGTATGTGTAGTGGGTTGCTTGGACTGTTGTTGGGAGGGCGGTTAGTTGGCTGATTATTTGAGAGGGGAAGGGGGAAAGGCATGTGAGAGGAGGAACATACTTATTGTTGAGTCGACTGTTGATTGGGAGATACCTAGTGGGAGGGTTTGAGGTGCTGTGGCATCGAGGGAGTGGCGGATTATGTATGCTGGGACTTGATTTTGGATATTGGACATTTTGATGGCTTTGTGTCGTTGTTGAGAAATTGCTGGTTGGGTTTGTGAAGAGTGAGAGGTGAGTTGATGGAGGTGAGTGTTGTGGGAGACTAATGGAATGGTTGATTCAATTCGTGCCGAAGGGCGTGAGATGGGATCGATGCACTGAAACTGGTTTCGTGAATGGGGGACACAAGTTGAGATCCGGGTGAGTCGGTCAGCTTCAATAGATGGCCTGTTGCATGATGTGCGTGCCATGCCATAGCCGAACAGTAGAACCGTTTGTGCAACAATTCGTGGTGCTGCTTGGAAAATTTTAGTAAACTGTAATGAAGAAGTCTCAGCTGAACTGAGTGCTTGTTGATTTCCTACTCATTCACCTCGAGAGAACAACCCGAAAAAAAACGAATCTTGGGAGGCCTTCATGTTGGAGGTATCACGGTGGTCTAGAACAGGCCTTCAATGCGTGAGTTAAAAACTTCAAAAGCCTACCAAAGTAGGAAGAAGATGGCTTCATCTCCCCAATGTCTTTGATTATCGTCGGATGCCGCAGAGACATAGCATATTTTCTGCTAAACTTATTTCGCTGTTGTCAAACAACCCAAGCGAATCACCCTCCTGGTATCAAAAGCAATTCGAAGCGAAAATTGATCAAGTTTCAACTGTGATTTTAGATTCGGCTTGACTCCAACGACCAACAAATGTCCTTATTCATAGCGGTAGCCAAACGAGCTCCATGATATTGGAACATTATCAGCAGTCGATCTAGGAATACTGCGATCAAACCTTAGGTGGGAAGCTGCCAAGTTTTTCAATGAGATCAAATCTCAGATCTGAAATGCCAGGACTCCAACATTGACGCGTAAGAATACTGCGAGTGGACTCACCACTTTTAACCCTCCTCAACATCTCGATCGCCTCTGCCTTGTCTTTTATGGCCGGTACCATGGCCCTTTCTATCTTTCCCGCTTCCTCTCCCGATTCCACCCTTCTTGCTGCCCTTCTCTTGAGCATCTCTTAACTCTCGCTTCGCGACTGTCTGAGCCTCGTTGACTCGATCGGAAAGCACCCGCACTTCTTCTTTAACAGGATTTATCTTATCGAGTTGTTTGCCAAGCGCAAATTCGATGCGTTGCCAGACATCGGCGTCATACTGCGTCACAAAGCTGATGGCCCGACCAGATTTTCCAGCACGCGCAGTTCGACCAACTCTGTGGACGTATGTCTGCGCGTTTTGTTAGGTCAGGGTGAACTAGTAGGCGGCAGGCAAAATCTACGAACCTTGGAGTCATCTGGCAAGTCGAAATTCAAGACACAATCGACGCTGGGTATATCCAGACCTCGTGCCGCAACGTCCGTTGCGACCAAGATATTTCGTGATCGTGCTCGAAACTTTCCAAGCGCGCCCATCCGAGTTGATTGTGACATGCCACCGTGTATAGGTATAGCATCTAGACCCAGACTTCTCAACAAGAAAGTGAGACGTTGGGTCTCTGCTTGAGTTCTTGTGAATACGATTGTCATCTGTCCGTGAAATGTGTCGCTCAACAGGTATACCAAGTATAGGTCCTTGTCTTTGTGAGGACACAAAATCCAGTTTTGCACCAGGGTCTTGACTGTTTCATGGGACGTGGCACTTATCGAGACCCGAACAGGGTTGTGCAAAGAGGCTCTTTGCAGAGACTCAACCTTTGAGCTCATGGTGGCGGAAAATAGATAAGTATGGCGAGACCCTGATCCTCCTGACGGTAAATTCTAACTCAAGTCAGCCTGGTTAAAGTTTCTTCATGTTTCTCGATGCAAACCTTTAGGATTTTATCTAGCACAGGTCCGAAATCGAGGTCCAATAATCTGTCAGCTTCGTCGAGGACTAAATACTTGATCGAACGAAGGCTGAAGCCTTTGGTCTGTCTTTACGTCAATTTGCGAGCGCGTTAAGATTATTCTTGGCAAGTACGAACCGTCTCCAAATGATCGAGTAGACGGCCTGGGGTCGCGACAATTATGTGAGGTTTCTTGCTAAGTGCTATACTCTGTGCGACCATATCCATTCCACCAACGATGGTAGCACATCTCACATTGATGATACTCCCCAACGCCTCGAATTGTTGCGATATCTGATACGCGAGTTCTCTCGTCGGCGCCAGAACCAAGGCAAAATTTGGAGACGGGTTGGCAAGAAGGGCTTGTAATATGGGAAGTCCGAATGCTGCCGTCTTTCCTGAACCTGTCTCTGCCAAACCAATCACATCTTTGCCAGCCAGTGCTAACGGAATCGATTGTGCTTGAATGGGTGTTGGTGCTTTGTATCCCATCTTTGCACACGCCTCAGCCAGCTCTGGTATTATTCCTAGGTCGGCAAAAGATTGGGGTTCCTCTGTGGTGGCAGTTGCTGGATTTTGTCCATCTTCGCTTTCTGACTCTTCCCTCGCTTGCTCTTCAGACGTTTCTGCTCTGGGTGCCTCCGTTCTCTTGCTCTTTTTGGGTGGACTGGCTCCACGGTCCTCATTTGTGGACTTGCGCTTCTTGGAGGACAACATTGTGCGCCCGGTCTGCAAATTCCGGACTTTCGATCGAGGACAACGTTGCTTGTGGATTCTTTGTTTTTCTGTGTCCGAATTATCCGAGCTAACGCATACGATTGGAGTTGAATTTTGTGTGAGACGTCTGAAAATGTCCTTCGCCGTAGAACTATTCAAGTCAAAGTGGAGCATCAGCCTATCTAAAATGCAAGCAAGTGAAATCTTGGCCAAGCGGAGTTATCAAAGCCCCGATTGGTTCCCGACTACCCAGAAAAAAAGATATCCTCAACTGCCAAAGAGCTTCGACATCATCCAATAAATCACGATACAATGGCGCGCAGACGAGTAAAGAAGAGAACGCATGTTGGCGCCTCCAATGGCGCCAATCCCACCTCAAAGGGAAAGCCTATGGAGAAGATTCCAAAGAGCATGGTCATTCGCATAGGAGCTGGAGAGATTGGTCCCAGTGTCAGTCAATTGGTGAAGGATCTGAGGCTGGTTATGGAGCCTGGTACTGCTAGTCGCTTGAAGGCACGCGATTCATTCTCTTACATACTACTGAATACCAAAGAAAGTTTTGCTAACTATTCGTAGGAGCGCAAGTCGAACAAGCTTCGAGACTACACAACCATGTGCGGTCCCCTAGGCGTCACACATCTGCTATTATTCTCGAGATCAGACTCGGGAAATACAAACATGCGTCTAGCCATCACACCGAGAGGACCTACCTTACATTTCCGCGTTGAGAACTACTCTCTCTGCAAAGATATCATGAAAGCGCAACGGAGACCCAAAAATGCGAAACAGCTATACATGAATGCGCCTCTCGTATGTTGTCACTTTGTCATGTCCAAACTCGCTCCAAGACTAACAAGGTCTCAGCTAGTAATGAACAATTTCTCAACCCAGCCAAAACCCGATGACAAAACTCCCCCGCCCGTTCCAAAACACCTCGAATCTCTCGTAACAACCATGTTCCAATCCCTTATCCCACCTCTGAATCCACAAGCCACCCCTCTCGGCTCCGTCAAACGAGTCCTCCTTCTAAATCGCGAACCGCCAACCGATCCCGCCAATAACGCTTACACAGTCACCCTTCGCCATTATACAATCTCCTCCAAAGTAACCGGCATCCCGAAACCACTAAAACGACTAAATCAAGCTGAGGGCGGCGAAAAGAAGGAACGGAGAGGCAGAAGTCTTCCCAACTTAGGAAAACTAGAAGATGTCTCCCAATTTCTCCTCGATGGAGACGCAGATATGGAGAATTACACCTCAGCCTCCGAATCAGAAGCAGACACAGACGCTGAAGTCGAAGTCCTTTCCAATACAACCCGAAAAGTGCTCAATAGATCAAAACACCAGAAGGAAATGGCCAAAGCGGCAAAGGATAAGAAGAGCGGTAGTACACCAGGTGTTGAAAAACGAGCTGTCAAACTTACAGAGCTGGGACCGAGGATGCGTATGAGGCTGATCAAGGTGGAAGAAGGTCTTTGTGGGGGGAAAATCATGTGGCATGATCATGTTCAGAAGAGTGCTGCTGAGCAGAAGGAATTGGAGAAGAAGTGGGAGGAAAGGAGGAAAGAGAAGGAAGAGCGGAGAAGGATACAAAAGGAAAATGTTGAGCGAAAGAAGAAGGAGAGGGGTGTGGGTAAAGATGATGAAGAAGAAGACGAGGATGACGATGAAGAGGATGGAGAAAATGGTGGAGACTACGATATCGATGATGACGAGTACTGGGACAGCGACGTTAGTGCTGAGGAAGACGACGCGCAAGACGAAGATGAGGAGATGGAGGATGGTGGCTGAATGCCTTTGTCTTTCATGTCCCCTTCTTCGTGTTCATGGCGTTGATGGCTGCTTTCCTTCGGCGTTCGATCTGGGGCAATCTGTGACAATGTCTGCGAAGTAAGCATCTATGTTCCTTAATATTTTGGAAGAGATAAGGAAGCATAGCTAAAGAACGAGAAGTCGTCCTTGTCTCATTCATCACTTGTTATGGCTGTCAGCGAAACCCGATGTACGGAGGAGGCTGGGCTGGTTAGTCCAAGTGGTGTCTTTCTTATCCAATGGGCAGTTCGCATGCTCTGAGGCTTTCAGTGTGATATACGTCTTCGTCCAATTACCATAGAGGCAATAGAAGCTTTGGAGTCTACATGCGCCGCGCACGGAAACATCATTCGCAGAATAAGTGTCATGACACCGTCTGATTATACCGAGCCAAATGCTATCGCTTCCATATTCAAGAGTGTAGACATATCCATTGCCGCAGCTTGGCCGACGATACCGCTTCCTTCTCTTCCTAATGACATCCTCATCCTGTTGATATGTCTCATCCAACCTTCGGCCTCCTGATAACCACCCTATCTCCCTGCACCAACTCCCATCCCACCCCACTCTTCACAAGCTCAGCCCAATCTCTGTCTCCGCTCCTCTCCACAAACGCCTTTTCCGCATTAAAATACGTCTTAGCCAAACATTTCAAAGCATGCAACCTGACACCCTCCTCGGCAAACCCAAGGAGCGCCCGTTGATGTCCATCTACCCTCCTCCTCACCCTCCAAAAGCTGACCCAGTCATCCCTAACCAAACTCTTAAGCACAGCATCCACCCTCCGATCCCTCGTCCCATACTGATATCTGACACAGAACGCGGCATGGTAATCTCCCAATCGACATGCCAGATCTAGAATATGATAATTCACGAACTCGTTCAGTTCTGGAACTGAGAGGGGGGTTTTGGGATGGATTTCCTCTAACAGATAATGTAAAGCGGGGACATAGCTTTCCCAAGCCTGCACCAACAACGCCGCATGAATTATAAATATATAAGCGCGTTGGGCAAAGTTGTCCGTCCGACGGGTAGCTACGATGGCTTCGCGGAGTTTTCGCATGGCGGAGAGGATGAGTGTGAGTTCTGGACTTGGGGGTTTGGCGGAGGTTGGTGTTGGTAATGCCGTAACATCACCACTGTTCCCATCGCTTGGTGTCAGATCCTCCTCTTTGTTGGTCTTTCTACCCAAGATAGTAGATTGGCGCCCGTTGGAGACGGAAAGGGCGGCGAAGTGGGCTGTTAGTGTGTCGCCGCTTGCGCCGCAGAATTTCATGTATCGTTCGACGATCTTGTTGTAGAAGGTCTCTTGGGCTTTGGCATCGTTTAGGCTGAGCTTAATTCAGCATATTATGCTCACTTCAGCGGGAGATGTAAGTAGAGTACCGAGTCTCTCCCTTCGAGGGCAGGCCGTAGGTTGAGAGGGGTTCGGAGGGTGCTGGCTTGAGACGGGATTTGGCTGTATTCCAGGCACCTGAGGCGCCGCGGCGCGCTGGCGGACGGTAGGGTTGTGACATTGTCCGTTCTGTCGATTTACCAAGCTTCGGGTAGCAGTATGCACATCAATTGGGTGATGTTGGTGGAGGCGGCTGTGGGATGTTCGGACGTGTTCGGTTTCCATTACCATAGCTCATTTTTCTACGGATTCTGGTGTAGGGATCCTCCCAGGGGCTTAATTGATGATCTAGGGCCTAATCTGGCAGATTAGCAATCGTTTTGTTCGTTTCAGTACACTTAAATACCGTCGCTACTCTATATATTCCTCCAAGTAACCCTCGATAACCTACTCCTCTCCGCTAATTTTATCGGATTTATCATCGCGTAGATACCGATTCCTCCGTGCCGTCGAGGCGCTCTTAGCTATTATCGTATTTAGAGACCTCTAGTAAGTATAATTACACCAAAAGAGAGCTGGAGAAGGACAAAGAAATTTAAAAGTGAGACGCGTACCACTTTTGGATGTCTAAACTGTACCTGCGCAGGTTTTTAAACCGTAAAGGGGGGATGCGGTTTAAAAACCTACGTAGTTAGCTGTTTTTAGTATACAAATAGCCGTGCGAAGCCCTAAAACGGCTTTTTAATTGACGTGGTTACTATATTTACTAGAATCTGCTAGATTACGAATCCTGAAGCGAATAAAACGACTATTATACCAGATTACGCATTCAAACTGCCATTTGGCCGAACCAAACGCCTTTTTAGGTCCAGATTATTAGCCCCCGGGCGCAGTTTTAAGCCCTCAACTGAACACGTCCTTTTAGTAAACAGTCGACATCGGCAAGGGATATATCATACCCTAGTCCATCACATGCTGATCAAACGATATTTCCTTTTTCAGCTCCTGGCTAGAATACTCAACGGAATCTCCTTCTTCTCAAACCTTCCAGAACAACAACTTCCCGCCTTTCTTCAAATTCGTTTAAATTTCTTTGGTCCTTGTAGCAGTGTGAACATGGGTGAAGCATCAAAAGAGCCTGGCTCGAAGAGGAGATCTTCCTTCAAAGATACCGTCCGCCAAGCAGGACAAGTCGTGTCAAACCTGGAGCAGAAGATTGAACAGAAGTTGACGGTTCTATGGCATGAGGTTGAGGAATGGCAGAGGGACAATCACTTCATTCATAGCGGGTATCGGCCACAGTCGAATTCTTTTTTGGGATCTTTGGGAAGGTATGTTCTCCCCTTTGCCCCAAATATGTGTTTGAAAAAGTCGAAAATAGGGGGCTAATTTTTGACATCTATAGTTTGGGATATCTCCACAACGAATCCGTAAATATCTGGACCCATGGAATTGGTGCAATTGTCGCTGTTGTGTCAGGTTTCTGGCTTCATAATGTGCTTCGACCACGATATGATACCGCTTCTCAAGAAGACGTCTTCGCCTTCTCTTGTTACTTTTTTGGAGCAATCTGCTGTCTCGGTATGAGTGCCACATATCACGCCATCAGCAACCATTCACCAGAAGTATCACGCTTTGGAAATCAGCTTGATTATCTGGGCATCGTGTCATTGATTTGGGGAAGTTTTGTTCCGAGCATCTATTATGGATTCCAGGGAGACGTGTTCTGGGTCAGAACCTATTGGTCTATGGTATTATCCCGCCGTCCAAATAAGTCTTGAAATACCTGCTGATTGATCTACTAGATCACGACGATAGGAGCCGGCTGCGCAATGGTCTCCATAAACCCGAAATTCCGAACCCCAAAATGGCGTCCATTCCGCGCCGGAATGTTCACCGCAATGGGTTTCTCAGCAGCCATCCCCGTTCTCCACGGTATCATTCTCTTCGGCATCCCCCAAATGAACCGATCCATCAGTCTTCCTCACGTTCTTGTCCAAGGCCTCTTTTACGTGGTCGGAGCCGGCCTTTACGCCAGCAGGATCCCGGAAAGATTTAGCCCCGGGACTTTCGATATATGGGGATCGAGCCATCAGATCTTCCATGTTTTGATTTTGATTGCTGCAGCGATTCACTTGGTGGGGTTGTTGCATGCATTTGATTATAAGCATGAGGGGCCGGGTGTCCAACTGTGGTAGAAGCTGGATACGTGGCTTGAATAGACACTTTTGAGGAGGAAAGGAGACGATACCCCATACTCCGAAAGATAGACTTTAGACTTTTGAACGCGAACTTTGGATATCACCACGGAAAAGTTGTGACACCCAAGCCGCATCTGACCCAAATTTTACTCCCGCATCTCTGCCTCCGACAACATCTGAAGTCGAAATAAAAGCCGTCAGCTGAAGATCGATATTGATAGATGCCTGGAAATGTCATCTCTGAACCTTACCAGAAATATATCGATTTCAATCTCAAATCAGTAGAATCTAAAATACCAAGCAAAATTCTTTAATTCCCGGAGGTTGGAGGGACACTGACCCCATGAAGCCACGAATAAGAAAGCCAGTGCAGACACATGCCCACACAAACACAAACTCAATCAGCCTTCTCAACATCAGGCTGAGCCGACAACTCCTTCTTCTTCCAGAATCTACCAAAATCTCCAACCGGTAAAGCAAGAGGGAACTCTACTGATTGCAGCAACTGCGCAAACAGCAAATACCAACCAAACACGCAGAAGACAAAGACGCATGCGCCGGTAGCCTAATACACAGTCAGCTTGCATACCATGCAATTTGTCGATTGGATACAAGACTTACCACGAAGAGTGTCTCGGCAGTCGCAGCCTGGCCATGGGAGGCTTTGTAGTAAGCCCCAGTCAAGAGAAACAGGGCGATGTCGAGGAATAAGAAAATCATGAAGAAGACGAAATTGATCCGGGTGGAACAGATCAGGTACATGAATACCAAGAGTCCGACGAAAAAGGGAAAATACACTATCTTCGTAAGTTTGGAAAGTAAGCGGGGAACGATGGATACCATACTCAAGCTCGCCTCAAAGGTCGCCGTCGCAGCAGCAGTTTTGGCAGCGGTGTTAGCACCAGCCGTGAAAGCACCTTCGGCATTATAGAACGGTGTCAATGTCGCAGCGAAAGCAAGCCAGAATGCACCTAACAGGATCAATCAACGAGTTTCTAGTCAATACAATGGTGCGGAGATTCCTACCAAAAGAGCCAAAGACAACGAACGGGAAGGTATTTCCAATGAACCATTCAAGGATACTACCGATGACCTGAAGCATCCCCCCGAAGAAGTAGTAAAGACCGATGGTGGCTGCTCCATTACCTCCCGCTCCACCCCAGCCCATAAATGAAATCGCAAGAGGAGACGAGGCAATAAGAAATCCAAGAAGTGGTCTGTATGGATGATTAGTAGCCTCGATGCTACCTTGCAGCATTTTCGAATCTTACAAAGGGGTTGGATTGGCGAAAGTACGCCTTAAGTCGCCATGGATCTTGTTTTGCGGCTGGAGATACAATTTCTCGAAAATCTCGGGCGACATATTAATGGTCTGGACGGTATTGGTGCGATGGATGCCATCTGCATGGTACCCTCCATTCTCTTTGGTATGAGATTCGGTAGTCGACATGTTAAAAAGATAGGACTGGGCTGAAAGAGAGAGTAGACGGTATACTGATCGAGAACAGGAGATTTGAAAGAACAAGATTCAGGCTGGAGTAGATAGTGGACTATTAATACTAGAACATCAGCTTTGTGGGGTCCCCAGAATAAGATCTACCAAGATCTACCATCACTCCAGTCTCTCCGTCTGGAGAAGCTTGTCAGCGACAAGCTATGACTGCAGCTAGTCTGCCGATCTGCTAGCCTCGTCGAATCATGTTTCTTTGCTGACAGTGCTTCCCCATAAAATGGCCTCGGAATATGGTACGATGATTCTCACGCCTATTCCTTCGCAGTTCGCACGAGTCAGCATTCAAGACCGGCATTCCAAACATGATCAGCCATGATTCCGCCAAGATGCGCCACTTGTATAGCGACCTAGGCACAAATAATAACGCACAATCAAGCTCTCTCTCAAAAATGAAGCGAATATCGCTTCGGGATTGGCACGACTCCTCTGATTAATCAGATCTTACCAAGTCCCGAATCCTGCACAAGTTGGCTCCTCGACCGCGTGACAGATACATCTGGCTTTGAACAAAGCGAAGTCCCCGAAATACGGAGTTCGTAGTGTTATAGATTGTCAGACCCATGGGCCGTCCTTCGTCCGAATATCAGTGGCGTTGCTGATGCGAGTGAATTAACCTATTCGGATAATCTGACAACCCTTTGACCAAGTCGTACCACACCTGTCCATTTCCATCGATTGTGCCTGTTCCGTGTCCATTGAAAGTAATGTTTTCTCCAGAGAGGTACCAGACAGTAGATTGATTCTGATAGTAAAGTGGCATACCATTATCAAGCCAGTGATCGGTATCCTTGCTCCACTGGTGCGCGTCAGAGTACTGTTATACAACAATTAACTATAGTAAGATCTTACCAGCAATCTGCCTTTCAAATCAATCTCGCAATGGAGTAGCTCTGTTGTGTTCATGATCTTCCCTATGTTATATGTTTCACTGTCTCCGAAGACGACCCGTCCATTTTGCCCACATTTATGGAAAGTCGCGAGGACAGCTGGGCTATCATCACCGCTTGAGGCACCAGAAGGTACGATGCATGTTTCTCCTAGCACAGAGTCTGTGTGCAGCAGGAGATTGACAATGTCGATAGAAGAGACGAACAGGACAAAGAAAACGTAGAGTAGGAAAAGATAGCATAGTGGGTTCACGCATGTTCCTCTGAGGCAGTGAGTGCGACGTCAATGATATGTAGTAGGTGAGGGTGAGGGAGGTGAAGAGAAGTCGTTAAAAGCACTGACGCGAGTACGCGACAGAACAGGTCCCACTTCGCCAAGCACTCCTTCCACCACCTCGTGATGACTTTTACGTACTGGACAAGCATCCATGAAACCACCAATTCCTCTCCTTAACCATAACAATAGACTCCCTCACCGAGTCTTGCCCTCTCTCGCTTCCATCCGCATCAGAATTGGCTCGACGATTGTCATCTTCTCCTTCACTATCACTAGTATTTGGTACGATCCTCTTCCCCGGCCCCGGCATTCATCATCCTCATTTCTGAAGCTTTCTGGACTTGATTCTCTATCGTCAGCAAGCATCATCCGACTGTATCCATATATATCAAGCGGCGGTGCAGGGCAAAACTCATACCCAGAGATCACGTGCCAACCTTCAGAAACTTGAAGCATCTTAGATCTATCGAGGAACATCGACACCTGTCAAAATGTATCCTCCCTCTCAGACCATGAACCTCGACATTGAGGCGCTGAGCGGGATATGCGGATCCGTTTCCATCGCTTGTTGGATCGTGGTGTTCTCACCACAAATTGCTGAGAATTTTCGTACGCGAGCCGAAGGCCTCTCAGTAACGTTCATCGTTATATGGACGCTTGGAGATATCTTCAACGCACTTGGTGGAGTGATACAAGGCGTCTTGCCAACCATGGTATGTTCAAAGACTCATTCGACGGAGGTGCGTGAATTGACCGTCTCAAGATCATATTGGCTATCTACTATCTCTTGGTAGACGTCGTTCTCGTCAGCCAATGCTTTTACTACAAAGGCTTTAGCATGACGGATAAAGTTCAACCGAATCCCAAGTCTCTGAATGGCAACACTAATGCCGAGATTATTGCCGATCCAATCGAGACAACCGCCCTTCTCGATGAGAATGATCACGGCAGACATCCAGGAGCCGATCATCTCAAGCGATCGGAATCTCAGAGATCGCTCACACAACGACTCTTTCCGGTTGATGCGACGCATCTCTCCCCAGCAAATCCACTTCATACGGACCCGAAGCGAGGCGAGCCGGAGGCTGTAGGCACATCCGGATCCACAGTCCAACAATTGATCATCAACGCTTTGCTTGTCGTCATGGTAATAATGGCCGGTATCCTAGGCTGGTGGATTCAAGAACGAAACAAGAAGCCGACTGAAGGCGATCGGCCCCAGGAACCCCCAGAATTCAACGTCCTGGGCCAGGTTTTTGGCTACATATGTTCAGTGCTCTATCTAGGCTCCCGAATTCCCCAACTTCTTCTCAACCACCGCCGACGGACAACAGAAGGAATTTCAATGATGTTTTTCCTTTTTGCTTGCATCGGAAACTTAACATATAACTTCAGTATCTTCGCATACTCGCCACAAGCTGCTTGCGAGGTGCCTATGAAATGTATGGATGGCGAAGCCAAACAGGTTTACGGAAAGTACATTGCCATCAACTTGCCTTGGATTCTTGGATCGCTTGGAACTTTGTGTCTGGATATGGGTGTGTTTGTGCAATATTTCATGTACAAGAGAGATGATGAGGCTAGTGATTACGACGAGGAACCGTCTCCGGTTGAAGATGCCGTGGAGACGCCTGTGGGTCGACGAAGGGAGGGGAGGGGTCGCAATGTAGCGTTTGCTAACGAGGGAAATGTTGATGAAAATTAAGGTGTCATGTATCATTACCTGCATGGACGATTTGCATAGCATGACGGCGTTCAAAGAGCTAGGAAAGATCATCTGTCTCCTTCATTTGGGGACACTTGATAGTGTCGATTTCGTTGCCGCATCCTACAGCACACTGCTAGTGGACAGGAAATTGGTAGTGTTGTATTCAAATCTTCCTGTTGTATATAATAATATCCAAGTAAAATTATCGCACCTTGGTCCGCCGTTGTGGGTAATTGGGTCATCATCATCCTTTGTTCCCTTCCAACAAACTGCCCAGCCTAGATATTGGCTTCCTTTGTAGTTTGGTGGGCCGACTCGAACCACAATCGTAGAAATCCGGAGGGCCTTGATATCTATCCTTTTTTGACCTCGTTTGCTTTGCCGTCGAGTTCAAGCCTGACGGTATTTATCTATCATTGATAAACAAGCTACATCTGTCCGTTCGCCTCATGAATAAAAAACCCGACTCCCTATACCTCCACAGCTACATGGAGTCAATCAAGTGTCCAAACACGATATAGGGAAAAGAACATAATCAATCCCATCCGCATCAATAGATAAACAAGACCAAGTCATCCACTGTTCCCAAAAATACAATCAAGTAACATCAACACACACTCCCATCCATCCATCCTCTCAAACCTAATAATAAACATATTACCTACATCAACACCCTTCAACCCCTTAATCCCAACAGCAAATAAGTCACCCATTATATCGTAATATCAGTGATGGAAGTATACCATCCTTCCCACGACCTCGTCACCCGAAATATATATAATACCCAGCGCTCTAATATTCCCATGATATCTATTGGCTAGAATGGTTGGCTCGGTGTTTGTACAGATAATGCTGGAATACTGGCTTTCCTTGACTGTAAGTGTTATGAGATGGATGGGGAAGGATGAGGTGGGTTTTTGCCTCTTGGATTGTTCTTGTTTGGTGAGTGCTTGGAATGGGGAGGTGGGACTTTGGAGAAGCTTTGTTGGTGGATTTTGAGGGTGAGATGTTGATGATGGGGAGGTTTTTTTCTTTGGAGATTGTTGGGTGTGAGTATATATTTAGTACTTGTCCTAGTCATGTAGGAGTCGATCGTAAAGATACTTAGTTAAATATGATCCGTCAAAGCCCGTTGTTCAGCTCTACTCCGTCCAAAAAGAACTTTTTGTATCGATAATAGTGTAAATCTGACTTCTTCTCCGAGGTCCATGCAAAACCGTGAGGCCCAAGATCTGTAAAAGCCTACAGCGCCCAAAGATCCGAGACGAAAATGTGTCGTCTACTAAGCAATAATTTCAAAAACCAGAAAGCCGAGTAGTAATGATTGGGAAAGGAGGTGACCCTTCCTGGGAAGCGCAAGTGGGAAGGGCTAAAACTCAGTAGCTTCTTCCTCGCCGTGAACACTATCAGGAGCCTTCTCACTATCGCTATCATCAGGCTTACGCTTCCAAGGGACGTTGCCGGATGGAGCTGGAAAATACGCCAGTGGAATGGGCTTGTCAAGAACAAGCTTGAAAGCCTTACCACCAGCCTTTCGCTTTGTGGCAAAGAGTGCCAGAATCTCCTTGGGGTCATGACTAGATAAATGTAAGCAATCTATCAACGGAAAGACAGGAGGGATGAACAAGGCTTACGTGAGTCCGTCCTTGACTTTCATAGCTTTGTAAATAGCCTCTGCCTTCGTCTCCTGGGTGCCAAACACCTTCTCATCGATCGTTCCTTTGGCACTGAGACGAACAAACTCTGTCTCTTCCGTCTGACCAATTCTCCAAACACGGGCAAAGGCTTGCTGGTCCATAGCAACGTTCCACCAGATGTCGAACATCAGGACAAACTTAGCGACTGTAAGGTTTAGACCTTGGCCGCAAGATTTCGTGGTCGCAATCAGGATTTGCATGTCTGGGTCGTTCTGGAATTTCTCAATGACTTCGTTGCGTTTCTTGTTGGTCAGGCCGCCGTGATACTGTTTTTGATTAGACGCATGTGTGACAATGGATAGGAAATGCTTACCATGCAAGATGTCCACTTTTCCGACTTGCAGATTTTATGCATTAGAGTCACCCTAGCCAGGAGTCAGCACCAAATAGAGATAGATATCAGGCAAACTTACATGTCGGTAAACTCCGTGAAGATGATGATCTTGCATTTTGGGTCTTTCTTCATCCAGCGAAGGATCTGAATTTTCGCAGCTAGAGTCTTCGATGATGGTGGAAATTGGCCTTCAAGACCGACCCATGGGTGCAGCTTTGTTGCGCTCGACAGCCCAGGTGTGTCTCCTTTGAGCAAAGATTGAATTTTTTCGCTTGTTGCTTCCTGAACGTCGTCGAGATAGGATTCGCAACCTGGATAGGGACAAGGAATCTCTACCTCTCTGGCGTCAGACTGCATCATTAGCGGCTCGTAGCATTGAAAACAATAAAAATGTCCGCAATGATTGACTTGTGTCTCTGCGGGGGGTTCGTGACAGATGCTGCATACGCATTCGTAGGCCTCGGGCTCAGGCTCGTCGGGATCTCTCAATTGTTCGAAGAATTTCCGAATTGCAACCTTGCGCCCATATCGCTCGCCCAGCTGTATCTCAGCGTCATCTGTCGCTCCGTAGAGCTGCTGATGCAGATGCTTGATATTGTTGGGAAAGGTATCATGCAGATCTGCTTGTTGGTCGAAGTTGGACAGCACTTTGGCTCGAGTCTCTTGGTTGAATTTGTTGAATTCCTTTTGACCAAGTATCCAATGAGTAGTTGTCTTTCTAAGAGCCATCATCAAACTGAACACCTGTGAGCTGGTGCAACATGGAAGAGAGGTGGAAACATACTCGGAGATAACGTTGGCTTTCTTTATTTTTCCATTCGCCGACATGTACTTGTCTTCGAATCTGTCGAGAATAATATCGTAGACTGAGGTTTCAAATGCCGATAGCTCGACCTCCAAAGTGTGTTGAGAAGCCAGTGGAAGTTTCACTATGGGAGCGCCAAACAGCTGGTTTTCGTGTGTCCGTCTGAGCATGACAAGTCGAAGAAGTTGACGCACGCGATCCGGGTGCAGCAGATCCGATATGTCACAATAATTCTGCTTGAAGTCTTTGAGACAGCCTGGAATAGCATTAGTAGGCTGACGAGGTATTTGCGACTTGATGATCCTCACCTGAGTGCTGCGCTTTGAGGAATTTGAGATAGGCGTATAATTCCTCCAGGCCGTCAACGATAGGAGTACCGGTCAGCAGCCAGCGATGGGTGGCCATCAAGGCAGAGCAAGCGATATACTTTGCCGAGGTGGGGTTCTTGATGCAATGGGCTTCATCCAGAACGACGCGGTAGAAATGAATCTTGTGGAGTAGTCCACGATTGGCTTCGAAATTGTTCGCGCTCCACGCTTGCCGCTCTGTATCGTCTAATTCTGAAGGAATAGGATCGTTCGGGAATGAGAAGCATACTTCGCTGTAAGGTGCAATGCTAAAGACAAATTAGCAAGATTCTTGAGTGTCGAAAGTTCCCCTTACATTACATCCCGCTCTTCCAGATCCTCCTTCGTGTGATTCTTGGAGAGTCTAGCATTGGCGTCCCAAATAAGCACTTTAAGCTGCCTCCCGCAAAACTTCAGGATTTCCTCTCTCCATTGCTGAGTGATAGCAGGCGGAACCACGATCAATGTGGTTTTTTTGCCATTCTTCCGAGCATTTTGGTCTGGACGGCGATCCGCCATCATGGCAAGAGTCTCGATGGTCTTTCCCAGGCCCATACCATCAGCAAGGAGACCTCCTTTGAGGACAGTTCCCTCCATGTAGCACATCCAGGCTGCAGCGATAATTTGGTGAACTTTGAGTGGATGCAGAATTTTTCCCATTTTCCAGCCTTGGGAGCCATCTTCAAATTCGTGAGGTGTAGGTTTGTTGTTCTTGCGAAAACGAGCCGTAGCAGTTGTGAGTTCCTTCTTGTCCGCTTTGCCGATCTCTTTCGCCCTTTTTAGATTTGAGCTGTTGTTTATCATACCTGCGACCATCTCGTTGATAGCATCCCCGCGCTTGTCAGACGTGAATTTGGGAGTGTCAGGTGCATCAGCAATCTTCGTACTGGTCATGAATGCATCGCTAACTCCCAACGAATCGATTATGGACGGTTCATGTTCGTCATCGCTGCTGCTGCTGTGTCCAGATGAGAGCATGTCGCCCTTCTTGTTCTTCTTTTTTCGTCCCTGACCTTTCTCGGTCAGCTTTCGAATGGTCTTGTCTTTGGCCAGCTGTTTGACATTGATTCCTTGATACTCCTGACGATTGAACAAAGATTTCGAGACCTTGCTCTCCAATTTTTTCGTTCGCTTCCTGGGACTGGAGTCCACCTCTTCCATTTTTCTCTTCTTAGGCATATCTATTTCGGCATGATAGCGTGCGTTGGAGCTGTAGTACCTATTCTTGCCAATGATGTCAGAATCGTCGTCCAGTATGATCTCCTTGGTTTCGAGGATTTCTTTTCTATCATAAGTCAGTTCATCTCTGCCCAATAATCTCATAAGACAAACTCTTCTGGTGTCAGCGTTTGCTCTCGCGCGGCATTTCCCAAGTGTGCTCTAAAGGTTTGGTATTCGGCTTTGAACTCCACATCCATAAGTGCCGGAACAGGTCCATTTCTTCGCGTACTTTCGACTCGAGCCTTGTGGTATCTGTATCTGATCATGAGCGTCAGGGATTCTGATCTTGCAGCTTCTAAAGAAAGACTTACCTATCAAGAGGTGTCGCTGGCGCTCGATTACTGTCTCCGTCGTCATGAAAGGCAGCATCGTCACATGGACTGTCGTAACGAACTTGCACACCTCTAAAGGCAGCAAGAGCGTGATCGTGATCTGGTTGTGGGCGTTCACCGCGCTGAGAAAGTCTTTCGCCACTGTCCATGCGTTGGTCGACTTCCATACCTGGCTCAAAAACATCTTGAGTAAGTGCTGAGGAAGTGGCAACTCGGCTTGGATTATGAGCCGGGCTACGAGGTGTGTCGCAATTCTCGAAGGCTGGGCTTGGTCTCCGTCCAGATGGTATTGAAAAGCCTCTAGAACTTCCTCCCGCATTGCGGAGAATCTGACTTGAGTTCGAAAGTCCGGGTGTGACAGGACGATTCGAAGGACCAGGTCTGGGACTGTGACCTCCACTCATATCTCCGCCCGGAATTGAATCCATAGCGGCGTCCTCCACAGGCTATGCCAATCAGCAAATGTGGAAATAGACGTGAAAAGTTCAACTTACAATTCTTGTGCTTTTGCGGATCTGGCCCGGCCAAAATGCCAACTCTGTCTAATGCCGGATACTAGGTCTCCAGAGGTTCAGCGCGCCAACGAAGCGGTCGTATTCGAAAAGCAGGCAAGAGTGAAAGTGAAGATGGATCACTAGAGATTGAACGCAATAGATCCCGTTTCGAAGCAAACGCCAACGAATCCAAGCTCTTTTCTGATTGAGTAGTGTATTCAGCAATTTTAGGATCTACTCGCAATTGGAGTAAGGTCGATTGGTTCTGAAGTCCCCTCAATTTGAGAGGAGTATCGATATTTCCTTGGGTGGGAGGCTGGATATGGTGTTGTAGTGTAAGAGATGATGGAGAACAAGATGAAACTCGTGGACTTTTATACCTTCTGAACTTGTATGGGACGAACAGATACAGAACTGCTAATCTAGATCTGGTAATATGGGCTACGGTGGGACGACACCACCTGATGGGATCTTACGATCAATGGCAGGTTAACCCGCAGAGATGGTGGAAGTGAACCTACCCGGGCAAATAACCGCTAGAGAGAAAGTGATATTATCAGCTTGCAGTCGCGGCCGCAGACAGCAACAAGCCAAGATGAATATCCAACGACCAATTAGTAAGTATTCAGTTGTTTCGCCACGGCGGCATCTGCCATTGATGCACCTCTTTCCCGTGCTACTACAGACATTTGACTATCGCATATCCACGATCGATATTCCTGCAGATCTGGCAATTCTTGCATAAACATTGCTGGAAATATAACGATATCAATCTTGAGTTCACGGATTAACAGAACGTTCCTGAGTCCAAGATTAGTACCTCAATAGCAGGGCCTTCATCTCATGGCCCCGCTGCGTCGCCGATTCATCATTACACCGCTCGACTAACTAAATACCGCCAACCCAATTTCCGACACCTCTACACCATCCGACCAGATCACCAAGTCGACCAACTTCTTTCTCCGACTCTTTCTTCCATTGCTCCAAAACTTCTCTGACTTCATCGCTCTCCACTACAACATCGCCGTGGACCTTGAGAAGCACAGCCATCCATGTCTGTACCAACTCGAAGTCCCGCCTTTGTCGCATACGAGAGGTGAGCGCCTCGATAAACGTGATAAGTTCCATGTAAGGCGGCGCTGGATCCAGCGACTGAATCGTGAGGGATGCGGTCGAGGGTGGTAAAGTGGACAGATGCGCCAGTAATGCAGTGGGATCCTGCGATTGTGCAGTTTGACGAATGAGACTCGTAAATTGCGTAGTTTGGGCATGGGATGGTGCTGTGATTTTGGAGATACGAGACTGCGATAGAGCACTCTCTGCTGTAGTCGCGAGAGCGGTTGAAATTGATCCAGGCGTGCCATGTTGCTCAAGAGATGGCAAGAAGAATGGGGCTGCCTTCGGCGCTACAGGGGCTTCCTTCGGTTTGTTCCGTTCTCGGATAAGATCTAAATGAAGAAGGGTTTGCCAGCGCGATTTCGGTACGAGAGAAAGGGTCAATAAATCTTCGCTAAGCTGGTCAATGATTGTTGGAGCCACGCTGTCTTCGCTGTCCTCCTCTTCTTCGTCCTCTTGGAATGCCGATTCAAGAACAGCATGACCTCCTTCTCCTGATGCTGTTGGTGCATCCATATCGATGACATCTCCTTCTGTTACTTGGCGCGTTGGCACATGAGCGAACAAAGTTCGATTGGTCCAGATATGAATCCCGACGCTGTCTTCGTGGGCAGTGGCAAGATACTCCCCTGTCGTCGAGAAAGCGAGTGCTGTGGGCTTGCTCCGGAAACGCAGAGCTTCGATCAGGTGGCCAGTTGATAGATCCCACACCCGTATGACAGAGTCCGAAGATACAGCAATGATCCAGCGTCCGTCATTTGAAAAAGTAAAATCGTCGATAGTTCCGCTACATCCCCACAGCTCTCTGACAAGCCTTTTGGTCTCAATATCGACGACTCGGATCGATGAGTCATCGCAGCTCAGAGCTATCAAGTCACTTGCTGGATGAAATCGGATGCCGCTGAGCGATGTTAGAGACCAATCGAGCTCGTGTAGCAATCGACCATTTGTGAAATCCCAGAATTTGACCTTCCCATCAGTGCCACAAGATATCACTGTCTTGTTCAATCCATCGACTTGAAGCCCAGTAACAGCTTTTGCATGTTTCCCTTGACCCCTAGCAAACATACTTGGATCATGCTGTCCATCGACGCCAGATTCCAACTGCTGTGCTCTTAGTCGTTGTGCTTGTTTCTGGGTCAGTCGTGGTGGAAATCTTTGACGGTGCATCCCGGACTGCAGGTTGAACATATCAATGCCGCCGGCTGCTGAGCCTACGAGCGCAAAAGTGCCGCACGCCGAGATGGCAACACTGGTCACGCTTGCACCATCTCCCGTCTCAAACTTCCATCTCCCAGCTCTTTTCCTTCCCCAAAACCATGTGCGGGCAAATTTGTCGTCCTTGTGTCCAGTGACCACGCTTTCCCAGCCTGATGCGCTGCTTTCGGCAGATTTGGCAGCCTTAGAACCAGCAGTGTTCCAGATTTCTTTCGAGCCGGCCACGGCGCCCATTCCACCATCGCGGTTTAGTGAGCATGCCATGCACGTAATCATCGGTGCCTTCAATTCCTCCAGAGTCATACTTCCATCCGAAGAAGCGAGGGTGTTGTTTAAGATGCCCATGTTCTTGGCCTTTTTCCGGATTGCGCCCTGAGATAACTCTGTGCTTTGCCCGTCACGGCGCAAACTCCATCCCCATAAACTTCGATCACGACTGGCACTGAGAAGCCATTTACCATCAGCTTCAGATCCATCCGAGCTTGGTGGTAAAAATTCGAGACTAGTGACGGGTGCGGCATGTCCGCTGCGCGAATGCAGTATTCGCGGGACGGGGGAGAATGGCACTTCGTCGAAAATCCAGGACTTCAGTGAATTGTCCAATCCACTTGTCAATATCACGGCCTGACCTGCGAGAAATTCAATCTTACTCACACCTCCAGCAATTTCGCCTGCCTTTGTCGATGGCGGAGAATGGGCCCCTCTTAGCACTCCCATTTTTCTTCCCCGATTATTCAAATCCCAAAATGTAACATCCCCGTTTGTGCTGCTTGCTGTAGCCATGACACCAGATTTTTGACCATCGTCTCCTGCTCCTAAGCCATCCGTTCGGAAAGAAATGCTCGTGACGGGAGCTCGTTTTCCAGCACCTGTGTTGAGCGTAATAATTTGCTTGTCCATTCGTACATCGTGAATGACTACGGTTCCGGAGGCATATGCAATCGCGAATAGGGACAAAGCTGGAGTCGGCTCGATAACAGTAACTGCTCCTTCATCGGAGGCTGACGGGAAAACGGTATACAGGAGCTTGCCAGTGCTGACATTCCAGACCTCGACACATCCATCTGAGGTTCCGACTAGAATCTTGTTGAGATAAGTGGGCATGTTGCATGTACCCCCAGTGACAGTCGCTCCTCTCCGTCCATGGCCAGGAGTTATGGTGGTATAATGTTCGAGGCTCGCAGAGCTCCATATTTCGATTTTCGTCTTACAGCAACCCACAATCCAAGAACCGAATGTGAGGATCTTGGTAACTGCCTCAATGCCACCCTGAGGAATCTGCAATTCGTTGACCTTCTGCCCGCGCTTGAAAATCCAAACTCCACAATCGCTCCCACTCTTTTGCGCTCCATATGCAGCCAGAACATGCCCTTTCCATGCCACAGTCGCCGTTATATTCTCCGGAGTTTGCGGTCGAGTTGCAAAAATAAGATTCAATCCTTTGCGAAGATCGTAAGTCTGAAGACTGCGGCCGGCGGAGGTGGTGATTTGAAAGGTCGTCTTTCCAAGAGGAACGGTTGTAAAGGGCACTCCGGTAGGAGATATGAGTCCTACGGTCTGTATCAATCAGCCCAGTTCAGTCGTAATTGGACGTAATTGGACACGCGACATACTCTGAAGGGCGCAAATATCCTCGACTGTCTGCTCCTCCTGGTAGGGGCGACACTGGTCACATTTTGGCCCAATTCAATTCTCTGGCGCTTCACGGCCTGACCATGCTGGTCGCGGTGAGCCACAGCGAGACTTGTGGTCTCTGTTGGCGACATTGGGAATGCTATAAATGTCTTCTTTATTCCAGCCAAGTGATAGTGTACAGAAAAAGTTTCGCGATGCGAGTGTGGCTAGTGAGCGGCTACGAGTGGCGAGTGGCGCCTATATACTTCAACAACATATTACAGCCTCATTTCAATGCTAATACACCTTATTATATAGCAAATTCATTGTTTGGAATCTATACTACTTTATTAGATTATAGAAGTTTAGAAAAAAGTCGTTAGAAACTATAAAAATCGTCCTAGACGTAATTGTTACTCCTCTAGCCTAGTCTCTAGATCTCTCTACCTTTAAGACCGAAGCTTAGTAATCCTATTATAAGGAACTTCTATAAGAAAAGAATTAATACGAGGGTAGAAGCGGCGAAGCGATTTAAATATAATTTTATATAGGAGATATCTTAAGGGATAGTAAGGAATCTATTTAGTATATATATAGTACGGCTTTATAAATACCGTATAATAGGAGGGCAAATAACGAAATACTAAGTAAGAATATACTCTAAATATAATACTATAGTATAAACTATTACTACTTTGGAAATCAAGCTGACGCTACAATTATATATTGTATAATGTCGCTGAGTATGTGCCTGTACACCAAAGTTTTGGTGGGGGAGGCACATACGCATGGACCGTGACCGTTTGCCGGCGTTATATCTCACACTGATAGCACGTTCCTTGCTCCGGTCTCTTTACTCGCAGAGTCGAAAACACCACCCACACCCACCTGCACTGAGTCTGACCGGCACCCACCCACGCAAAAGAATGAAACATGCCCTGATCGTCGGCACGCAGACGCAGACTCAGTAATCCGACCCGGCAAACATATTAGCACCCCCTAAAAACCGCCATTGACACCCCCTAAATCCGCCCAATTGGCCACCATGGATCCCCTGTACAGAAGCCACAGCAGGGAGAGCGCCCAGAGTGGAAAGAGCACCAAGCTGTCCAATTCCTATGCGCTGTCTTCTGCCTCGTCCGGGAGTTTCAACAGCAGAAAGGGCCGCTCTGCCGATCCAGAAACAACCGTGGCAGACGTGTCCTCGACTCACCAAACCTCCTCTCAGCGCGCTCCCGCTGCGCGAGCTCTGTCCGACATCAACACCAGAACCGCCTCCGATACGGCCCTGCTCTCGCCTGATAGAACCAGTCCCACGCCGTTGGCAAGCACTGCGGGAGGGATTGCGGGGGGCGCCGCACACGAGGCTGTCGAACCAGAGCCATTGGAAGGTATTATATTACCAAAGCCGTTGCCTATTCTTTCTCAGCCTTCCCCCACGTCACTACGCCTCTGGCCCCAAATCAAGTCAATATGGAGTCTGATCCCGACCCGAATCGTCTCTCCTTCTCTTCTCTCTTCTCCCTTCCTACGACCATTTATAACAGCGCCCTAGAAATTGCTGGCAGTTATGCGGGTTCCGTTGCTGATTCGGAGTCAGAGGGTAGAGAGGCTTCATCTTCATCTTAGTACAGGAGCAGAACAGCTGACCATTGCCCCAATAGCACAGACGAATAGCCAAGTGCACGGCACAACAACTGCCGCATCCTCCATATCTGTAACCACCTCGAGCCAGCATGGTGGCAGTCTTGCAACATCTCCGCAAAATACATTCCCACGAGACTCTTCGGCGACTTCACCTCCAGGATCCGCATCTTCGGGCGGCTTCCATGGCTCAGCCTCTAATTCTTCGTTGCACTGGGCAAATGGCGTGCGCCAAAGCAGCCAACATCAGCCCGTGACACGCTCGCGTAGTAGGACAAGGACATCGCGAAGAATAAGTGGGGTCAACGTCAACAACAGTTCTAGTCCTGGTAGCGAGAGCACCAGATCAACAGTTCCACGAGAAGAGAAGAGGAAGGCTCCTTTGGGCGTGATTGGTGTTTGTGCGCTGGACACGAAAGCTCGCAGCAAGCCAAGCAGAAACATTTTGAGCAAGCTCATCCAGAACAAGGAGTTTGATGTCGTCATTTTCGGTGACAAGGTTATTCTGGATGAGGAGGTGGAGAATTGGCCGGAGTGCGACTATCTCATATCTTTTTTCTCGGATGGGTTTCCTTTGGATAAGGCGATCGCTTATGACAAGCTGCGGAAACCATTCTGCGTTAACGACTTGCCCATGCAGACTGTTCTCTGGGATCGCCGATTGTGTCTCAAAATACTGGATAAACTCAATGTACCTACTCCCGAACGGATCGAAGTGAATCGAGATGGAGGACCCGTGCTTCCAAATTCTGAAATGGCTCAAATCCTTCATGAAAAGACTGGCATTACGCTCATTGGGCCTGAAAACGGTACCGGTGGAGGCGTAAAGCCTCCAAACTCTATTGAGATGCTCGAGGATGACGACGTTCTATGTGTAGATGGCGTCAAACTCAAGAAGCCATTTGTGGAAAAACCTGTCAGTGGTGAAGACCATAATATCCGAATCTACTATCCCACAAGCTTGGGAGGCGGAGGAAGGAGACTATTCCGCAAAGTCAATAACAAGAGTTCAGAAAAAGATGATAGTTTGAAAGTGCCTCGATGCATAACCGAACCCCAAACAAGCTACATTTACGAGCAGTTCATCAATGTGGAAAATGCCGAGGACATTAAGGCTTACACCGTGGGTCCTGAATTCTGTCATGCCGAAACTCGCAAATCTCCTGTCGTGGACGGGTTGGTCAAACGGAATCCTAACGGAAAGGAGCTTCGCTATGTTACCGGTCTAAGCGAGGAAGAAAAGGAGATGGCTTCCAAGGTCGTACACGCATTTGGGCAACGAGTTTGTGGCTTCGACCTGCTGAGAGCAGAGAACAAGAGCTACGTCATCGATGTCAACGGATGGAGTTTTGTCAAGGACAACAACGAGTACTACGACCAAGCGGCGAAAATCTTGAAAGAGCTGTTCATGAATGAGAAGGCTCGAAAAGAAGGCAGGATGCCTGCGCCCCAGGAACCAGAACCAGAAGCGGGAGCGGATCTAGGAACGGTGCAACGTAAAGGACCTGGCGGGCATAGAGCGACTCTGAAAGGTCTATTCCACTCACCAAGTCTAACCAAGTTGCACAAACACTCGCATCGCAACAGCATCGGCAACGGATCTCCTGAGATTGGGAGCTTGACCCTCCCAATCAGTTCCCCTCCAAGCATGGAGCATCCTTTGGGCGTTTTGGGAAGACCCATGGCAACATCCCAACCCCAGCTGCCACCTCCCGCGATGAGTGAGTCAGGCAACTCTGTAGAGTCTCGTTACTCCGCAACGCCATCTATTCCAGAGAAATCACCCATCCCACCGCCAGCGTCGAAAGCGCAGTGGAAGCTCAAAGGTATGGTGTCTGTCATCCGACATGCCGATCGAACCCCAAAGCAGAAGTTCAAATTTACTTTTCATACGAAACCCTTTGTGGACCTGCTGAAAGGGCATCAAGAAGAGGTACTGCTCATTGGTGAGGCTGCTCTAGATAGTGTCATTGAGGCCGTGCAAACAGCGATGAAGGAAGGGGTTGAAGACCCGGTCAAGCTGAGGCTACTGCGCAGTTCATTGCTCAAGAAGGGGGCGTGGGTCGGAACCAAAGTCCAAATTAAACCCATGTTCCGCAAAAAGAAGAAGGAAGAGCTCTCTTCGACCGCACATTCCTCCCCACCGGAGATGCAACTAGAAACAGTGGATGGAGCATCGGTAGACGGTCCTTCAACAGGTGATGTCAGGGAAGCTCTAGGCGGACTCGAAGCCCGACAGGACTCTACCCCCGACGTAACGCTGTCCCGTATCTCTGCAAAGGAGAAGGATCTCGTGCTTGACAAGCTTCAGCTCATCGTTAAATGGGGTGGAGAACCAACACACTCTGCACGATACCAGGCCAAAGATTTAGGAGACAATCTTCGCGCCGATTTGATGATCATGAACCGCGAGTGTGTTGAGGACGTGACAATATACAGCTCTTCCGAGCGGAGAGTGACCACCAGCGCCCAGATTTTTGCCGCCGCTTTCTTAGCGAAGGAAGACCTTCCGGCTGATTTCATAACAGTACGCAAAGACCTATTGGACGACTCGAATGCAGCGAAGGATGAGATGGACAAGGTCAAAAAGAAGTTGAAGCAGCTCCTTCGAGAAGGCGACAAAGCACCTCCACAGTTTGCTTGGCCTGATGATACACCAGAGCCTTTTATTGTCGTGAGGACTGTGGTTGAGCTGATGAAATTTCATCGCAATGTCATGCATCAGAATTTTAAGAAGCTTCAGTCAGGCGCTGTCTCGTCTCTGGCAGCTGTTATCAACCCGGCAAGTGTCGATGGGTCAAATTTGACTACCAGCACATCTTCGAGTTCTTTATCTCAAGCTAATGCTGTGGCAAACATACAGCCTCGATGGTGCTCTGGCGAAGACGCTGAGCTTTTCCGGGAGAGGTGGGAGAAGCTATTCAAAGAGTTTTGCGACGCCGAGAAGGTCGACCCTAGTAAGATTTCGGAGCTTTACGACACGATGAAGTTCGATGCCCTTCACAACCGCCAATTCTTGGAGTGGGTGTTCACACCCGACGCAAGCATGCTGGATGAGGAGTCCGTTGCAGATAGCACTGCTACGTCTCCTCTCATTCCAGACTCGTCAGTACAATCTTCCCGGCGTACTTCGCGTTCTGGCATGCCCGAACCCTCGAGCATGCCACTGCCAGCCGAAAAGTCCGAGAAACAACCGCTCTCAGCACGAATGGGATTCCGACGCCATTCTCAGCACGAACGCGCGAACCCTCTTCCCAAATCGAAGACAACGAGTCACTTGGAGACAACAACACCTTCTCCCGAGAGCTACTTTACGCTTTACAAGGGAGACAGTCCAGGACAATCTAAAGCCAAATTCGACGCCCGTCTCACCAAGCTCCGCGAACTTTACAAACTCTGCAAAATTCTCTTTGACTACATTGGACCCCAAGAATACGGCATCTCCGCCTCCGAAAAACTCGAAATTGGCCTGCTCACCTCGCTTCCACTTCTCAAAGAGATCGTCGCTGATTTAGAGGAAGTTCAGGCTTATGAGGGAGCAAAGAGCTTCTGGTACTTCACTAAGGAGAGCCATATTTACACCTTGCTGAACTGTATTCTTGAGGGAGGTGTCAAGACTAAGATTGAACGGAAGAATATTCCCGAACTAGATTATTTGGCACAAATCAACTTTGAGCTTTATGAGAGTCAGAATGAGACGGGCGAGGGGGTGGAGGAAAGTTTCAATTACAGTATAAGGATTAGTATCAGCCCGGGCTGTCACACTTTTGATCCTCTGGATGTGTAAGTTTTCCACGCGCAGCCCCGACTTTCGTCGATGTTGAGATGAGGATGGATCGAAGGAGAGCTAATGATATCTAGGCAACTTGATTCGAAACATTGTATTGGCTGTGCACCGCGGAGGAGCTTGACGGATCATGGCAATTGGAAACAGATTCTGGAGACGTTGAGGGAGAAGTTTACAAAGTCAGTATTGCCCCTTATCTTTTCTATCCATCTATCTATCTATCTACCCTTTGATATAAGTCCCTCACATCTTCTTCCCCCTTCTCAACGACTAACATGGATTCTAGGGTGAACCTGCCGAAGACCTTTACAGCCATCAATCTCTCCGAAAAAGGCGTCTTCAGAGATCGAGCGGGCAAGGATGAAGAGAATTCAGAGATGAGTGTGTAGATGCGACGAACATGTTTGAATGAGGTGGATGTTTGATGGGTATGATGGTGTAGATTTGGTCGTCATATGTATACGCTATATGCGCGATTGTTAGAATTAGGCATGGGGCGGCGTTATGCATGGTCGGACTCATATTGTTTTTGGTATTGTCTATAGACGGGACGCACACGTATTGTTTTCCATGTGCTAGTTTGAGTGTGTATGAATAGATTAGTAAGATACAATAGAGGTTGTTAGTTTTGCACTGGCAATCGACCCTTCTATACATTATTCCAGGGATGTTTGATGGTATGACCTAATGTTGGGCAGAATTTGCGTGAAGTGTTTCAATGGTTTTCTCTTGAGAAATGGTCACAATGGAAGTTGAGATCTGAAGGGAGCTGCGGTATTCTCTTGCATGCGACAATACTTGAAATCGATTGCAAGCAAAATTTTTGCATTGCTCCGTGTGGGAAAACAGACAAAGCTGATAAAGTCTATGGTATGTACGCACAACCTCCATGAAAATCACAAATCGAAGAGAAACAATACCTGCCAACGCCTCGCTAATTTGACACATTTCGCCAAGCCTAAGTTGCATGCAGCAAACGTGAAGAGCAAGCGCCAAAAATTGCACGACACACATTGGATGCCAGACCTCCAGAGGGCACAACATATCGACTTCCATGTTTGAGGCTCTCGAAGTCCATCTCAACCCCGAGTCTGAGTAGTAACCGATCGAGCCTCCTCAGGATTTCCCTCTCGCATAAAGGCTTCAACCTGAGCCACCGGATCCAGCGACTCTCGCCCGATTTTCTCATTTTCTTCCCCGGTCTCAGCCCACGCAGTCCTAACATGAGCAGTCTTGTTCTTCTGTCGATCAATCCAGGGAATTTGCAATGCACCAACGACAGCAACGAGAGCAGAAACCCACCACGCAAGAGGAGTAAACCTGATTTGACTGCCGACACCGTACAGAATACCTGCAACAGGCGAGGCCATGGTACGACACGCGCCACCAGTGGATGCGGCGAGACCATTGATTTTGCCCAGACAAGATGCGGAGGGAGCAGCTTCCTTGATCAAGATGAGAATAAGGGGATAGGCGAGGATAGAGAGACAATTTCGAATAAAGAGACTTGCGTAGATGCCTGCGTATAGCCATGACGGTGGAAGGATGATGAGGTAAGGCACGATGAAGTAGGCGATTGGATGACCGATGGTGACGAGGACGAAGAGACGCCAGACGCCGAGCCATTCTGCCATGAGAGGGAAGATGACACCTTGGACGAACAGGGCAATGATACCGTTGATGCTCATGATTACGCCGACGGATTGGGTTTTGAGCCCGAGGCCGCCGGATAATTGATGGCCGGCATTCGTACGCTTGTCCTGAAAGAAAATGGGCATGAGATGGTCATACGTCATTGAATGATACGTGAAGCTATTATTTGATGTTAGTGATTGGCAGACTACTTCATTGGAAGTCGAAACACACATTCCTAATGCCACAGTGAGCATAATAACGTTTTTCGTGAAGACCTTTTCGCGACGTGGAGAAGAGGCTCTGCTGAGAGATTTCTTCTTATCCCCTGAAATCTGAGTGATGGTGACTGCGTCAAAAGTGCCATAAGACTCAGCAGAGAGGTCAGCGGGAGCATTGTTCATAGCACCACTTGCAGGAATAAGCGGTGTGGCAGCTGTAGTACGGTCGAGATCTTCTTGAGTGCTCCATGATTGCATATCAGGATGAGTTTCCTGGAGGAAGAAGTAGGCAGCGACGATGGAGGTCAGAAGAAGAGAAGCACAGATAAGATTGGGTAGGAGATATGGAAAGGAGGCAAAGAGACCGTGGCGAGAGAACATGGACGGGAAGTTGTCGACTGGCTCGGCAAAGTATCCTCCAATTGCAGGTCCAACAATGGTACCGACAGACCACACAAACGGCATGATTGCATATGCTTTTGCTAGTGGGATTAGTAAATTGAGGTACTAAGTGCAGACCAAATAAAATTTGCTCACGCTCATGCTTCGGATTTGTGACGAGTTCTCCGACCATTGTCTGGAGATGAGATCAGTATTAATACTAAGCCACTCAGTCGAGATGCACTTACTTGAATTACGCCCATATTGCCGTTTAATAAGCCTCCAATGGCTCTACCCAGTAAGGCGATCCAGAAGGTAGGTGCAAGGCCGACGATCAGAAGCGAGAGAACTGTTCCACAACTTCCGAGAATGACGACCTTCTTTCGTCCAATTCGATCAGATAATGAACCCCAGAACATACCGCTCAAAGCCTCTGCCAGCGAGAAGGCGGCAATGAGGATGCCAGCCCAAAAAGCAGCATCGTGTGGGTCGCCAAATTCATAGTGAAGCACAAGCTTCCAGGCATATGGGAAGATGGATGTGAGTGCAATGGGCTCAGCAACTCTGATAAGTGCTGGATGTTGTTAGGTGTGTGAGACAATGGTTTGAATGACTTGAGTCGTACCGAGAATGAAGAGTTGTGTAGCTGGGAAGGCGTCCGGATCTCGAATTGGGATTTGCTGTTTTGTGAGATACATATTCTCCTCAATTTCACTTGAAAGCCTACGAGTGCCTCGATTCTCTGCGTTCGTTCTGCTGTGGGGTGTAGAGGGAGGGTAAATTGAACAATTGAGATGGATGAAAGAAAATGACCTGGACGAGTGAAGTGTTTGTTGATGATGTGAGTATGACTCGGAGGTTGTGAGGAAGAGGTGAGGTTAGAGTTGTGAGGAAGTTTGGGAGGAGGCAGGCTGGCGTCCAGATGGAAGATGGAACCTTTGATGGGTGGCAAGGTTCCTGCCAATCTTCGGTTTGGTAGGCGATCCAATCGGATCATATCTTTCTGCCGACGCTAAGCCCTCCACGCCGGCTTCTATCAACCAACAAGTCCGACTGCACATGTCTTCCCATCTTCAACACTCTTCAGCATGCCCCCTTCTCCGTCCGACAGACAACGACAATAGTGCATTTTCGCAGCTTTTTCCGGGGCAGATTCCAGGTGTCAGGGCAGACGCATCGGCCGTGCACACGTCCAAAAAGGTATAGTTTAGTATGGTAAATGAGCGTAATCTAGACGGCGTTAGTAATTAGCCGTATGGCTATCCATGGCAGCCCCCTGGCAGCCCTACCCCCGAGGCTATTACGCCGTAGTTGGCCGCCAGTTAATAAGTAATAAATAGGGTAATAAAGAGTATCGGATAAGGCCTATTTAAGGGCGTTTAGTACTTTTTGTTACGGGGTAACCCTATATACACGAGGATTAAGGTAGTAGATAAAGCTAAGTCAACTAAAGTATAAAGTAGGAGGAGGGATTAGGCTAGCTATATAGTCTCGTAGTCCGCGTACTATCTACCGGTCTCTACTATAGCCTATATATTCTATAAGCCTCGAGCCCTAACCTTTCTAAGGGTACTAGCCTCTAATATTATCTCCTAACTCCCTTCTTAGTCTCTAGAGTAAAACCGCCGGCGTCTAATTACCGCGCGTACTACCCTAAGGTAAGAAATATAGGTAGAGGAGTAGTAAGCTAGCTTAACTATAAGATTCTCCGGCTCTAGCTACTTTTAAATCGGGGACCGATCTAAACTATATAGGTAGCTCTATTACCTACCTTACTTAGTCCTTACCTTAACTAGGCGTCCTTAACTTCCTAGTAGTTAGCTAACCAAAGTACCTAGAGCTAATTAGAGGGTCCTATCGAGTTAATAATAGAATCTAGTAATAATAGTATTAAATCTATATATAAATAGTAGTAACCCGGCTATAGTAGTAAGGTCTACTTAAGCCCTACTATCCCCCTCCTTTTTTATACTTTTTTCTTTAGTTATTATTATTAACAAGTTAGTCTACCTAGCTAGATCTATTATTTATTATCCGCCCGAAACTAACCGGTCGTAGTAACCAAACGCAAGCGCTCGGAAGGCGACCCCCTACTAGCCCCTATCGATCTTACTAGAACCGTAAGTTATCCGTTTATTCTCGGTTTCCGGTTATTAATATCCGGTCGTAGACGCCCCACGCTATCTATTACTATACCTATACCTCTATAGGTAGAGATTGCCGGGCCCTAGCCCCTCTAGACTACGTAAGTAGCTTCTCTTATTTAGTATAGTCTCCGGCTAATATCGCTAGGACGCTATCGGAAAGCGGTCGTACTTAACTACTACCTATACCTACTATATCTATACTAAGTTATAGTACTATATTATATATATTACTTCGGATTCTATAGGAACTAACTCGCTAACCGTCCTTCGTAGGCCGGAGCTAGTCGGCCTAGCCTTTATAGCCTAGACCCGCTTAGATAACGCCGCCTAGTATATATTTTTCGTTCCCTAGCTAATTTCGCCCGCTAACCGTTTATAGCGCCGCTACCTATAAGGACCTTGCTACCGCTATTAAGGCTTAGCGGGCCTTAAAGGCCCTAGACCGCAAGTCCCTCGTCGCTAGGTAAGATTTTTCTACTACTACCTAGTCTAAGTATCTACTAACTAATAGAAAAAGCCCGGTCTCCGCTACCCTTAATACTACCTATAAGCGGGCGTTAATAAACCTCTCGCTCTCCGGCGCTTTGGTCCCGGCCGCTCTCGTCCTTAGCCCGCGGCGCTCTAATCCGGGGGTAGAGGAGGATAATAGGGAGGAGTAGGGGAGGAGATAGAAGTTTTTTTTTTTGTTCTTAAGTTAGGCTAGAGGCCGGTTACTACTACTTAGAGCCCGGAATAACCCCCCTAGGTAGCGGAATAGGTAGGAGATAGAGTTTTTTTTTTATACTAATATCGCGTAGGCCTAAGGCTAGTTACTACTACCTAGAGTCCGGAACGACCCCTCTAGAGAGTAGAATTAGGTAGGAGATAGAAAGATTTTCTTTTTTTTTATAATAATATCGCGTGGGCCGGAGGCTATTTATTTTCGCTCGGGAATTAAGCTATCCTCGTCAGATAGAGAATAAACTAAAAAAAAAAAATTTATACTATAGTAAGTAAAAAGAAAAGTAAGCTATGAAATCTAAGAGAGGAAAGACTATATTCCGTAAGATTACTATTAGGATAGCTAGCGACCGCCTCTTTTAGGTCGGCCGGCGTCCTACTTATCGCGTGGGCTATTATTAGAGCGAGCGCTACTATAGGTTTATTTAAAGATATCTATAGTCTCTACGTCCTCTATCTCTTCAAGGGGCTCCCAAGTAGGGTTATAGAAACCGTACTATTTTACTAGGACCTAGTACTTTCTAGACTTCGTTTTAGCGTAGAGAATCTCCTCTACGGCCTATTCCTTATACGTCTTAGATAGTACGGGGGCTGGCTGCGAATCGTCGATAACCTACCCTAGTAGAGGATCCTCTTGTAATACTAGTCGTAGGAGGTCCGGGTAAAAGATAGGATAGATACTCTTAGAGATTCCTTCCAATCGAATAGAGAGCGGGCTAATAACCTCGGTAACTATATATTTCGCCTAGCGGGTATCTAGCTTCTTTTTTAGCCTCTCGCTACTATAGTTTCGTAGGCTAAGCTAAACCTTATCGCCTACTACGTATTTCGGGGCGGTCTACCTAGTCTTGTTAGCGGCCTTCTCTTACTACTAGTTGGATACGGCTATTAAGGCCTAGTATATATCTATTACGTCCTTTAGCTTCTTTACGAAGGCCTCCGCGCGCTATTCCGCTAGTAGCGGGCGATAGTCGGCGGGGTCCTCCTATAGAGTAACCGGAGAAGGGGCGTAGTAACTATAGATAGCGAAGAAGGGCGATATTCCGATCCTAGTATAGAATCGACCGTTAACTACTAGTTACGCCGTAGGGAGCTACTTCTTCTAGTTAGATTATATAAAGTTAATATAGTTCCGTAAGTAGGCCTAGAGCTCCTAGTTTATACGCTCGGGGCCTCCGTCCGTTTACGCGTAGTAGGCGCNAGTCTAGTTACTACCCTAGTTACTAGTAATTATACGGGGGAGGCCGTAGTAGTATACCTAGTACTCTAGGAATCTTTGGGCGTAGTCCTCCGTATTTATAGTAGATATCGCCTTAAATACTATAGTCTTACTAAGCCGGTCCTTAATAACCTATATATTAGTATAACTATCGTTATCTAGCTACTTGGTTATAAAGTCTATAGAGATCTCCGTGAAGAATCGGTTAGGGACCGGGAGCGGTTGTAGGAGTCCGGCCCTTAAGGCCCGCTATATTTTATTATATCCGTATAAGTTATAGTTTTTAAGGAAGCGCCGTACGTAGGCGGAGAGGAGTAGCTAGTAATAGTCTCGGGCTATACTAGAGATTAAGGCTTCCCGGCTAGGATAGCCGGAGACTACGGAGTCGTAGTACCTCTAGATTAGCGTTATTCGTAGGGCGTCTATCTTAATCGTAGCGGGGTCCGCGCCTTCCCGGTCGGCGTCTAGTATAAAAGAGGCGCTAGGTACCTAGAGCTTCCCTCTATATCGAAGTAACCCTTAGCCGTCGATCCGGTAGTTATCTATCTAGACCTTAAGTTTGAGCCCGGTAGGGATTATACGGAGTCTATCCTATACGGCCTAGAAGGCGCTCTAGTACGTAGTATCTTTTACGGCTAGATTATTTTAGAGTATATTTAGCTCTTCCTCTCTAAATAGGCCTCGGAATCCGTCGAACCTACCGTATTCTATAGTAAATAGCGCGGCCTACGTCCATTTAGTAAGGCTCTCTACGGGGAGGAGCTACTTAACCTGGGAATCGTAGTCGGCCTCGACTAGGCCGTCCTAGTCGCGCCGGGATAGGGCGTTAGGAACTACGGCCTCAGCCTCTAGCCGATAGACTATAGAGAACTTATATCTTATTAAGGTCTCTACCTACCGCGCCTAGCGTTCGGATAGCTTCTACTTCCTTATAAAGTACTCTAGGTTTCGGTAATCGGTAAGGACTATAAAGTAGCCCGTACCCCGAAGCTCGCTATCCTAGTACTAAAGGTACCGGACCACGGCTAGAAGTTCCTTATTATAGATATTATAGTTAATTTCGGCGGTATTTAGCTTCTCGCTATAGAAGGCTACGAGCCGCCGGACTCCGCCTGTTTCCTAGCTAAGGGCGCCCCCTAATACTAAGCCGCTATAGTCCGCCTCGATAAACGTAGAGAGAGACGGGTCCTACTATCGAAGGACTAGAGCACGCGTAAAAATATACTTAAGTCTCTAAAATACTTCCTTAGCTTATTTACCCTAGGAGAACGACGCGTTTTAGCTAGTTAGTACCGTTAATAGCGCGGCAATCCTTAAATATTCCGGTACGAAAACTCGGTAATAGTTTATAAAGTCTAGGAATTATCTAACCTCCCTCTATATCCTAGGGGGCTACTATACCTAGATAGCCTCTACCTTATCTAGGTCGGCCTCCAACCCTTTTCCGTCGGTATATACGATAAAGCCTAGATACTTAATCCTTTTCTTTATAAACTCCGATTTTGTAGGATCTAGGTATAGGCCCGTAGCTAAAAGCTTCCGGAGAATAGTTCGAACCTTCCGGAAGTAGTCCTTACAGGAACTAGTAGAATAGATTAAAACGTTATCTATATATACGGAGTAGTAATCGTCTAGGTATTCCTATAATACGGTATTAATATACCGCTAGAAACTAGCCGGGGCCCTAGCTAGACCGAACGGGGTTACTAGCTATTCGAATAGCCTATATCGCGTTCGGAATACGGTTTTGAACTCGTACCCCTTTGCTACGCGTAGCTTCTAGAACGCGGAGATGATATCGACCTTTATTAACTAGGTAGCCCCTATTAGGTTACGCAAGGTCTCCGAAATAAGCGGTAGAGGGTAGCGGTCGGCCTTAGTTACGGCGTTAAGGGCTTAGTAGTCGTAGTAGAATCTAAGACTACCGGACGCCTTCTAGACAAATAGGACTAGAGACCTACCGTTCGAAGTTAATAGCTAGATAAACCCTTTTACTAATAGGTTATTTAGTATCTTACGTAGTACTAGTAGTTCCTTCTTAGATATTCTAAATAGTAGGCTCTAGGGTAGTATCTCTAGGGACCCGTCCGCCTTCGTCCGGAGCTCGATCTTATAGTTAACGTTAGGGCGGAAGGGGGCTAGCTTCTTAGCCTCCTAGCTAGAAAATAGCGGGGTAAGGTTATAGATCTCTAGAGGTAGCTACTTCTTAAGTTGTACTATTATAGTAGGGGGCTTATCGTCTAAGGCCTTAAGTACGTCTTCTATATTTACTACGGTAATCCGCGTCTTCGTATCCCGGGAGAAGGTAGCTATTATAATATAGAAGATAGAGTCCGACTACTCTAGGCTAGAGTCCCGTACTATATAGTAGTCTCTAGACTAGAGATTAGGCCTACTAACCCTACCTATATATATAATCGGCGTTGATACCGCTAATTCCGCCGCGGAGTCTAGTTGCCCTAGGTTGGCCTTATATACCTCCGAGCCTAGATAAGTAGATACGGCTATTACTCCGTCTATAGTAGAGGCTATAGATATTCCTACGGGCCTACGTTCTTCGTAGTAGTAACGCTCTAGATAAGCGGATATAGCTATTATACCGTCTATAGTAGAGGCCGTAGATATTCCCGCGGGCCTACGTTCTTCGTAGCGGTAGTACTCCGCAATCTACTATAGACTACGGCCGTACTAGAGCCGGCCCTAATTAGGCGCTATTTAGATTATATTATAGGCTTTCTATAGGTTGCCTAGAATCAAGTCGTAGGATAGGTTAGGTACGACGTATATATATACGTTCTATGTTAGGAAAAGTATATCGTACTTAGGCTATCTAATCCTAGTAAAACTACTAGAACTACTAGTTCTATAGTACTCCTATCTAGTCTACTAGAATATAGTTTCTTCCTATACGCCGCACTATGCGTCGGGAAAAGTATACTAGGAATAATCTAGGAATGATCTAGGAATAATCTAGGAATAGTAGGAATAGTAGGAATAGTAGAAATAGTAGGATTCAACTCGGTAGGAATAGTAGGAATAGTAGGAGTAGTAGAAGTAGTAGAAGTAGTAGGTATACTATATTTTTTATATTTTTTTTATATTTCTA